>JAJIBD010024968.1:0-144843 GCA_021461705.1 Cryptotis parvus | reverse complement strand
TTTGATCATCTGGATTATTACAAAAGCTTGTATTATTTCATAGAAAAGTGTTTTTAAAAATACTTTATTTTTTGGAGGGGCCACAACTGGATGGGCTCAGGGTTTACTCTTAGTTTTGTGTTCAGAGATCATTCCAGGAAGTTCTAGGGAGGCCATATGTCATGGGCTGAACCCAGGGTCAACACTGTGCAAAGAAAGTGTCCTACATGCTATATTGCTCTCCTGCCCAGCTTTTATTCTTTTCAAAGTACTTTAGCTTTAAATCTGGTCTCGGTGAAAGGAACAAAGCCAGTGGCACTTCTTCCACCTTGTGGAATAAGTTGAAAAGAAGCAAATGTTGGTCCTGTGTTATACAGACCCAAGGAGGCTAATGGAGGCATGTGGAATGAGGGTTTCAGCCGACATTTGGAATTACCCTTAGTCTTCTTTGAAGTTTAAAAGGCAGAACATACCACTTCTGGATTTTACTGCTAACCTCAGGCAAGGAAAGGTTTCACAGTTCCCCAAATTATGATTTATAACCTTTTGTTGTCATTGATCCTCTGAGTATAAAAGAAAGCTGTGAACTCCTTCCTCAGAAAACTGGAGGCCAAACCCTCCATTAATAATTACATACAAGTACAGAGATTCTAGAAGGGGCCTGGCATGTGAATCTTTTTATTTGGTCCAATGTCAGGCCCAGAGTAGATGCTCGAGAACTACTTAAGTGATTAAGAAAACATGAGCAATATTCTATGTCTATACCCAAATCATGGTCAAATCCAAGTATCTTTTGATAAGAATTTATTTATTATTAGTGATTTTTATTTTGGGGGGCACATTACAATCTTTTGGTGAGGAGGGGAAGATTTAAAAATATTGGTGGCTTGGATCATCTCAACTGAGATGGAAGAGTACGAGCTTGGGATCAGTTATTGTTTATAAACTCTTCAGATGATTTTAATGTGCAGACTGCTCTGAAATCAAAGGAGCAATTATTTAATCATTTAGTTGAGAGAAAGATTATGGAGATATAGGTATGATAACTAAAACTTACCAAGAGGAAGCATAATAAAGGCTATAATACCCTCCATCCAATCACACACCACCTTCTGCATTATCTCTGCAGCCTGGTGTCACTCATACGCCAAATATTCAGTTGGCAGTTAAGTCAAGCCTCAGATACCAGTGGCATGGCGAATCCAAATCCAAAACTTCGCAAATCCAATCAAATGTGCGAAGTTCAATCAGTGGTCTTTGTGTTTTTCCCACTGCCCCTAAAAGTATAGGCACAGTGGTTCCCACCCCATAAAAGTCTAACTCAGGAGATCTGGAGGGATGTGTAGAAATCAATCATTTTGTTTATTGATGGGGTGATTTGGGTCACACCAGAGTGCCCAAGACATACTCCTGGCTTTGTGCTTGGAGACCATATGCAGTGCCCAGGGATTTAATCTGGGTTGGCCATGTGTAAGACAAGCACCTATACTTAAAGCAGCAAACCCTTTATTTAACCCTGTACTGTCTCTCTGGCAGGGGAATCACTTGCTCTCCCAATCATGCCAATGACACTGCAAGGGCAGATCTGAAGCAGGGGCTATAAATTGGGGGTGAGAAAAGAGGGAAGGGGGAGCAGAAGAGGCACCTGGGTCAGAGTTAGTTTGGCGAGACAGGTGTAAGCCTGAGCCCCATCCCAGATGTTTGGAGTTGGAAGGTGGTTGTGGTGATGAGGGGGGAGCAGGCAGAAAGCACTTGATTCTGAAACTGCTCTCACTTTGGTGAGAACCAACACATGTAGGCCACTTTTGGTAGGCCAGTCAGTCACTTTTGGTGGCCACCACTGTGAAGATGTTTCCAACCCATCAAAGGCCATAGTCCTGGGCATAGCCTGGCATGAGGGGTTAGGGCTGGTAACGTCGATAACTTTAACACCGAAAGTCCACAGCAGGGTGCTGAGGCAGGTGTGGTGATAAAACAAGCTCTGCTTTCAGCAACTTGCTCATGGCCAGCCAGTACAGAGTAACTGAAGGCAAGAAAAACCGCCATTTCCGAATCACTTGGTAGCCCCCACCCCCAGACACAAATATCAGCCCCGAAAGTGCCAGGTGCCTGCCTCTGATGTGTGTATGTGAAAACAACTGAAAGAAACAGTCAGCAGCATTGGGAGACACTTCTCTCCCAGGCTCCAAAAGCTCACTGGGCAGATGTGAAGGAGTGAAGGGCTGTATAGGTGAGGTGTCAGAAACCAGAACGGGGAGCCGAGGATGTTTAAAGACTGCACTGCGCTGCTCTCCTCTAAGGCATGGAAGATCACACGCAGCCGTCTCCCCCGTGGAGAGAGAAAGCACTGCGGTACCTGTTAGCTAGGATCAGCCTTTCAACCCACGCTCACTTTTGTTCTCTGGGTACAACAGGGTTCTGGAGCCTGGCTCACAGTGGTGATTGTGCCTGGGAAATGACTCCCTTTCCTCTCAGCCAGGTAGGGCCAGGGGCTGTGAGTTTCTCAGTGCAGCACACAGTTCAGGGGGTCACTGGGAATCACTGGGGATCACTCTGCCACGGAGTGCTTGAAAGAAGAGAGTCAGAGTCCACAGAATTTGGAGCTATTTTCCTAATAAATCTTTGATTTCTCCGGGGATGCAGTGAGCTAGTAGCAAGTACTTAGATGGGGACAGTGTGTGTGTGTGGGGGGGAGGGTGTGTGTATGGAAGAGGGAGGGTGGGTCCTGCTACACCTCTCCTCCTTGTAGTGTCTCCAACAGTGGGTGCAGGGTAGAGTGAAGCCGCCCATACACTGAGTACATGCTCTGCGTGCAGGAGACCTGGGGCTTCAATCCCCAGCACCAGTATCTCTAGAACACGGCAGGAGCAACTACCAAGCACAGAGCCCGGAGCAGCCCTTTGAGCACCACTGGGTGCGCTACCCTACCTCACCCCCCAAATCAAATAAAATAAACAACCCAGTGGGTGCTGCCAAATCTTCCTGAGTGGCAGGAACAGCAAAAAAGCAGAGGAGGGGCAGAGTGTGTGGTTTTACTTCTGTCATCTGGGCAACTCCTGACCATTGCTGGGACTGTACCTGTCCCACCGTGTTCCATGCAGCCCGACCCTCTGGGCGCTGTTCGCAGGGCCTGACACCCTCAAACACGAGCCACGTCCTCACCTGAACTGCCCAGTGGAGAGCCGTTTTAAAGTCTTTATCCACAAGGGTGGGGTCTGCCCCTTTCTTCAGCAGCATTTGTGTGTGTTGAGGCTGGTCGTGAAAAGCTGCCCAGTGGAGTGGCGTCATTCCCTACAAAACCATAGGGAGCAGAGATGAGTTCTGGCTAGCCCACCACAGGCAGAAAGAGGCAGAAAGAGGGAGCTCACTCTCCCCTGCAGACCGGGGGCCTGCTGGAGCACCACAGTGCCTGCTGCTCCTGGTCAGCTCACAGTCCTGTAAATCAGGCATGCAGGTATTTGTGGAGCTCCTGCTTGGTCCCCAGCAAATGGGTGCAACACATATTATAGTGAATAAGAAAAAAAGAGGGTTTCTGCTCTTGGGGGAAAACTGCACCGGGTAGAGGAAGATGAACAGGCAATGCACACAAGCAAACAAACTTCCAGATTGTTGGAGTGCTCTCGGAAGGGGGCATGGAGCTGGGATAGAGGAACTCAGAGCCTGTATGATTTGAGTTGTTGACTGTAGCAGTCCGTCAGCTCTGACATGTGTTTCTGTCCTCCTCATTTTTAAAGAAAGAGGAAACCGAGGGCAAGAGAATTCTCCATGTCTGTGATTATGCATGGAACTGAATTCTTGGTTTGAGGGTGTGTGGGGCACTGAGAATGTTAGTTCCCCCTTTCCACAGTTCCAGATTTCAACCCCTGAAGTTAGGAACCGCATTCAAGCTTCCAGCGTTCTCTCACAGTGAGCCTCCAGGGTGAGCTGACAGAGATATTCTCAAGGGTATTTCAAGAAATTGGTTTATATGAAAAAGAATTCTGGTCTAAAAAGTTGTGCCAAATGTGAATATTTCTTTGAATTCAGAAGCACACAGTGCTTCTGTTTTGATCTCTAATTCCAGTGGATCTTCAGTTTTGATTTGGTCCACTGGAATTAGAAGATCTGAACGCACTGAAGAATCATTCTCCCCTTATTTTTGTTTGTTTGTTTTTTGGGCCACACCTAATAGTGCTTGGATTTACCACACCTAATAAATAGTGGTTGGCTTTGCACTCAGGGATCTCTCCTGGTTGGGTTCAGGGATTACAACCCGAGTTGGCCACATGAAAGGTAAGTAGCCTACCCTCCGGTACTCAGGACTATTGCTCCGTCCTGAAAATTCTTTCTTTCTTTTCTTTCTTTCTTTCTTTCTTTCTTTCTTTCTTTTCTTTCTTTCTTTCTTTCTTTCTTTCTTTTCTTTCTTTCTTTCTTTCTTTCTTTCTTTCTTTCTTTCTTTCTTTCTTTCTTTCTTTCTTTCTTTCTTTCTTTCTTTCTCTTCTTTCTTTCTTTCTTTCTTTCTTTCTTTCTTTCTTTCTTTCTCTCTTTCTCTCTCTCTTTCTTCTTTCTTTCTCTTTCTTCTTTCTTTCTTTCTTTCTTTCTTTCTTTCTTTCTTTCTTTCTTTCTTTCTTTCTTTCTTTCTTTCTTTCTTTCTTTCTTTCTTTCTTTCTTTCTTTTCTTCTTCTCTCTCTCTTTCTCTCTCTCTCTCTCTTTCTTTCTTTCTTTCTTTCTTTCTTTCTCTTTCTTTCTTTCTTTTCTTTCTCTCTTTCTTTCTCTCTCTTTTTTCTCTCTCTTTCTTTCTCTTTTCTTCTCTCTCTCTCTTTCTTTCTCTCTTTCTTTCTTCTTCTTTCTTTTCTTTCTTTCTTTCTTTCTTTCTTTCTTTCTTTTCTTTTCTTTCTTTCTTTCTTTCTCTTTCTTTCTTTCTTTCTTTCTTTCTTTCTTTCTTTCTTTCTTTCCTTCCTTCCTTCTTTCTTTCTTCTTTCTTTCTCCTCATTTCTTCCTTCCTTCCTTCCCTTCCTTCCTTCCTTCCTTCCTTCCTTCCTTCCTTCCCTTCCTTCCTTCCTTCCTTCCTTCCTTCCTTCTTTCTTTCTTTTCTTTCTTTTCTCTCTTTCTTTCTCTCTTTCTTCCTTCCTTCCTTCCTTCCTTTTCCTTTCCTTCCTTTTCCTTCCTTCCTTCCTTTCCTTCCTTCCTTCCTTCCTCTTCCTTCCTTCCTTCCTTCCTTCCTTCCTTCCTTCCTTCCTTCCTTCCTCCCTTCCTTTCCTTCCTTCCTCCCTTTCTTTTTTTGGGGGTCACACCCGGCAATGCTCAGGGGGTTGTCCTGGCTCTGCCACTCAGGAATTACTCCTGGTGGTATTCGGGGGACCGTATGGGATGCTGGGGATCGAACCCGGACTGGCATGGGCCGACCTCGTGCAAGGCAAACGCCCTACCCGCTGGACTATCGCTCCGGTCCTCTTTTTTTTTTTTTAACACATGAATTTCTCTTCTCCAAGTGCTAAGTCACTTTTGCTTCAGAGTTCCACTGGTATCCACTAATTCAGGACCTTGAGAGATAGTACAGGGGGAGTACAAGGGATAGATCCTTGAACTATCCTCTGTTCTATCCTGGAAAGGCACTTTCCTCTACCTTGACTAGGTTTGATACCCAGCACCACACTTGGTCCCTGAGCACAAACAGGATTGAACCCTGAGCTCAGAGTCAGGAGTAGGCCAGAGCACTGGGTGTGACTCCCCCAAAACAGACAAAAGACAGAGTTCAAGGACAGTTACTGGAGGGCAGGGTGCTTGCTTGCTTTTCTAAATTCATAGATATTAAAAATACTGTAAGGCACATTATAGGGACTAATAGTTACTAACGTCCTTGATGGAATTTTTAGCTTTTGTAAAATTGAGTTTTGCTTAAAAAAAAAAAGACATACACACAGAGAGAAAGGCAATGATGCTGCCTCATAGAAAAAGAGCTTTTTTGATATTATCATGTTACCAACTTGTTTGCTTAATTCTGTTATAATTATTTTGTTTTGCTGTCATACCAGGCAATGCTGGGGAGCTCACTTCTGGCTCAGTGCTCAGGGGTTGCTCTAAGCAGCATCTCCCAGTGGTGCTTAGGGTTCATCGAAGTGGTAGGATTGAACTGGGGCTTCTGCAAAAGCATGTTCCCTGAACTGTTCAAGCTAAATTCTTACTCTGAAATCTGTTAGATTTTTTCTGATGACTGTTCCAACAGAGGCCAATAAGCAACCACTGTGTATGCACAGATTTACTGTTGTGAGAATGCAGTGTGAAATTTCTAATTAAGTAGTGATTATGTAAAGTAAATCCTTATATCAGAAACTTAAATGTGAGGTTTTAAGAATTATTCCTTTAAAACTCTACCCCCTCCCTATACAAACTACAATAACAAAAACCCAAACCACCTAAACCCAATTACAGCATTTTTTTTTGTTAAAAGAGTAGTTAGGGGAGGAATATTATAGGTTTTTATATACATTCTTGGTGCCAAGAGCTTTGTATATGTCACCTCATTGAATCTTTATAGTAATCCATAGGGGCAGGTAATTTTAGGCCCATTGTACAAATATGAAAACTGAAACCCAGCAGGTGAAGTTATTTGTCAAAGGCCATTGACAGACGAATGGCAGAGCCGGCATTCAACCGTAGGTCTGGAACTCTGTAGTAAAATATTCTTCCCACAGGTCATATTGGTACACTTTCATTTTGAAAATGAACTCAGTACTGGAAAATTCCATTCTTCGTGATTTTGACTGGATTTTCTAGCATGGTGTTTCTCTTAAGTTGTAAGGGTTGTTGTCTTATATTTTTCATTTGTTTCAATTTGTTGTTGTCTCAAGGGTCCTCTGAAAGCACATGTAGTACTTATTACATATCACCCTTGGAATCTGGAAACACTTTTTAGAAACAACTGGTCATTCTTGGAATGATCCCAAATAGAGACTTGAATTACTTTATTAATTTCCTAATATATGCATATATATAAATATATACATCCCATACCATACATATTATTTAAACATGCATACTCCTTCTATATAACCCCCACACTGCTTGTTTACATGACACTGCAAGACACTGTGAACATTCAGTTCACACATGGGAAGCTTCCTGTTGTCATTTTTTTTCCATTGGGCTAATGAGAAATAAAAATAATCCTCTTAGGGTGAGCAATATAAAAACTAAAACTTTCAAAATCAGCTCAAGCACAGCTCTTGGTATTGCACAACACTTCTGTTTAGGAACTTTTTGTCTACAATTATTTCCTTCATTCACTCTCAGCTTCTGTAGAGCCGGTAGGCATGGGGGGTGTTGGGAACTGTTAAGACTGTGGTGGCAGTGTAAGGGACAGATGTCAGGCTTGGGGACTGGCTTTTGCCTGGAGAAGTGATGTTGCAGCCCACCTTGTTATAGCCCACTGAGAGACAGAGGCTGGTGCTTAGCTGATGACACGCCTATGCCTCTGAACACACAGTAGGTATTCAAGAGCTGCTCACTCAAATATTAAACTACAGAACAGTAGGTTATTCAAGTTCTCTTGGCCACGCCAGGATTTAAAAGTCCCATCTTGGCAAGCCTTGTAAATGAAAACCAGTTCCCCGTGTCCAAACTGTGGATACCAGCTACTTAGAGTCTCACTAAGGACACGGCTATGTCTTCAAAGCCTGTATGTAGGGGTTATAGTCTTGAAGGTACTTGCAGATACCCAGATAGCCTTGGTCACAGTAGAATTCTTTTTCGTCTCTTCATTTCTTTTTCATTTTTTCAAATTAAAAGCATTGACTCAAAGGGTAAAGAATAAGTCACATTTATTTAAGATCAATAATTCCCAGAATGTTTCAAAGAGAAATGTTAGATTTTTGATCACTTAGGATCCATTTCAAAATTGCTGGTAGCACGAACAAGATACTGTAAGTAGGGTTGGTCTGGCACAGAGCTCTAGTGACGATGAGTAATTCTATACCACCAAAATGTCAGTTGGGTGCTTACAAGTCCTATCAGCTTCTCAGCTCCCTCTTACTTTTTTTTTTTTCCTCTAAAACCACTGTAACTTCTGTGTATTTGAACCAGAAATCTGATTAAGTGTGAAGCAGGTTTCATTTTTTCAGAACTGTGTTTCAGATTGTCTCCAGCAGGAACTGAAAAACAGAGAGGGCAATGTCATGTGGCTGGGTGGTTGCAGCAGTCATTGGTACAACAGGGACAGAACTATGGCAAATGAGTGGGAGGCCAGAAAAACAATGCCCCTCTCTGTAGGGTTTAGAATTCCACAGAAATTGAGTACAGCTCTGGTTGACATTTGAAAACGCACAATCAAATCTAACATTGCTCACAATCAGAATATGTGTTTTACCTCTGAACTATTTTCCTGGCACCAAAACCAATAACACAATCACATGTTATTAATCTCCCAGCCACATATGACCACATGTAACAAAATTATCCAGAATCTCCTATAAATATATATATATATACATTATATTGGGGGAGGGGTCTTTTATTGAGATAAGTTTTAGAAATACAAGGATGAAAATGATGCTGGTTTGTCTCCTGAAACAATGTGGGAAAGAGAAAGGGTGGGACAGGAAGTGAGAAGTATATTAAAACTGCTTTGTTTTATTATTTTACCTTTTTCTAATTATAAATTAACATTAGGTTTCTAGAGCCAGGGACTATTTGATTTTGCCTTTAGAGTATAAAAATTCTGCTTATGTTTATATCTTCAAAATGCCATAAGAGAATTGAATGTGAAGAAGTAGATCCAAAAATCACATCTGTTTTGTAACTTGAGTTTATTTTTCTCAGAGTGCTGTTAGGTTTGGATTGTCATGCTACTCACAAAAATCTACTTATATCAGCATGTATGTCGAATCTATGACCTAAGAACCATATCTAGCTGTGCTTTTCTGGATCAATGCATTCAACGTTCTAAACCAGATGTAGATAGCTCCCAGCCCCCTCTTAATTGGACCATCCTCTTAAGCAGCAAAGTGAAGCTGGACAGGTATTGATTCCAGGAGTTTAGCCTCTGTTAACTCTCTGTGTAAGACAAGCATCACTCTGTCAAAGATTCCCCTGAGGTCCAAGAGGACAAAGGCTCAAAGGACTATCTAAGCTAGATTACCTTTTCCACAGTGTTAAATTCTGTGGAAAAAAATTTTTTAAGTATTTTATTATACCACTGTGAGATATACAATTACAAAGATATACAATTAAAAAGTTCATATTTGGGTTTTGGTCATACAATGTTCCAGCACCCATCCCTCCACCAGTGCCCATCTCCCACCACCAACATCCCGGTTCCCTCCCCCTCCCACAGCCCTCCTCCATGGCAGGTTCTTTATTTCTTTCCCTTTCTCTCTCTTTCTCTTTTCCTTCCCTTCCAGACTATGGATTACAGAACATACATTAAAGCGTTGTCATGTGTATCTTTTTGCCTGTATTTAATGCTCAGTTCTAGGTTGGCATTAGTACCCTCGACAATTGTTAGCACACTGTTCCATTTTTCTGTCTTACCTAGCCTCTGACTCCCACACGTTTGTGATAATTTCCACCTTTGACAAGACCTCCTGACATATGTTTCACTTGACCTTAGATATTGGTATCATAATATGTACATATATTTATGTCATGCAAATAAATGCAGTTACTGTGGATTTGGAGTGGATAACTATTAAATAAGTCACTTTATAATTGTGCGGTGTGGTTAACAAAATGGGAAAGACAACAGAGCTGGCGAGATAGTTCAATGGATTGAGTACATGTTTTGCATGTGGGAGGCCTGGATTCAATCTGCAGCACCCATGATCCTCCCCAAAGCACCGACTGAGTGAGCTTCAAGCACAAAACTGGGAATAGACCCTGAGCACCAATGAGGGTGTGTGTGTGTGTGTGTGTATGTGTGTGTGTGTGTGTGTGTATGTGTGTGCATGTGTGTTGGGGGATATAAAAAATAATCATTTACTTATGAAATGATGCAAATCTCACCTGTTTGTTGCTCTCTAATTAAAACACCAGCAAGGGTTCTTAGGGGACCATGAGGTGCTGGGGATGGAACCTAGGGGCCTCCTGCATGCAAAGCATCTACCCAGTCCTTTGGAGTCATCTTCCTGACCAGACCTGTCCTTTGTAAGGACATTGCTCTTAGCATTTAAAACCAAAGATTCAGAATACTAATGAAACAGCAGGAGGAACTTCCTCCAAGAGCAGGGGAAGTTTCTTTTCTTTGCATGAAAAGAAACAAGAGATTTTTCTAATATTTATTTTTAAATATTATAATAACCACACTTAAGAAGATGTGTGTGGGAGCTGAAGAAATAGCCCAAAGGGCTGGAGCACGTGCTTTGCATGTAGGGAGGCCCTGCTTGATCCCTGGCACCATATGGTCCCCCGAGTACTACAAGGAACTACCCGCCAAGAACCGTCATGTGTGGTCCAAAACCTGAACAAATGAAAAAGAATCTGTATTTACTTCATTGTCCCCTCCAGCCAAGGGAAGAACCAAGAATTCATGTTGCGGGGGTGTTCACATTAGTCCTTTTCAAGCAGACATTTGCTTAGTGAGTGAATAACTGAATTTGGTCCTTACCAAATGCCCCTCAGCTGTGGAAAATGGTCTAAAGCATGAGGGAGTTGCGGATGGTTCTGGGGTGGGGATGGGGGGGTTAGTGGGTGGTGGTGTGGGTGTGTGTGTGTGTGTGTGTGTGTGTGTGTGTGTGTGTATGAAAGCAGTTGGCAACTTGCCCCAAATCTAGAAATTCTCCATCAACTGACACAGAGGACCTGGGAGCAGAGCGATGGGCAGGAGCCGTCTCAGCTCCCTCAGTTTCCCTGAGGTTTTTTAAAGCAGAACTCTGAAGCATTGCAATCCTCTTTACTCGGGTTTACTTCAAACCACTAGAGAACAGGGGAGTGAAAGTAGTTAAAGGCCAGGGTGCTGCGGAGGCGCCAACCTCAGACCCAGGCTATGAAGCAGGGACTTTCGGGTGTGGTCACTAGGGTGCAGCTAGCAGGAAGGGAAGGGTTGAGAAAGACAAGAGTCCAGACCAGCTGGAAGCTGTCCTGATGCTGCCTCCCAACTGTTGCTTCTGACTAGCTTGGCTTCTTCGAAAAGAATGAAATTTAGCACTTGGAAACATGTTAATTTTTAACATTAGCAGACTTCCTTAAAGTTATCAGATATTCTTGGGGAAGTGCAGCCAAACCAAGCAGATTGATTAAAAATGCCACTACAAAGCAAGTATTGAAATGCTTTAATGAGCATATTTGGGGTTGGAGTGATTTTATAGTGAGTAGGGTGTTTACCTTGCATGCGGCTGACCTGGGTTCAATGCCCCGCATCCCATATGGTCCCCGAGCCCCATCAGGAGTTAACATCTGAGTGCAGACCCAGACGTAACCCCTGAGAATAACTGGGTGTGCTCCAAGGCCTCCACCAAAAAAAAAAAATTGCATGTTAAAAAAAATAAGCGAGGTTCATAAAGTCAATCCTGCTTTTGACACATTGATCCTGATACCGAACCACCAGTGGCTCACACTTGGCTGTGGCTGAGCAATACAAACTGTAGTGCCAGCACCAATGAAATCAACAAGCTAAGTGGATACAAGCATATTTGGGGCTGTGAAGCAGTGCAATTCTTTCTTAGGACATCCTAGCAACTCTGCTGTTTGGGAGCCCAGCAAGAAAGGGGCTTGAAACTGGGCTGAGTGGCGTAAATCCACAGTTCTAGAGTAGGGCCCAGAGCCTAAATCCCAGGGGCTGACAGTCCTGGTTCCTGGGTAAGGAAGGGGAGGAGGTAGGGTGGGGAAGACTCCGTGCTTACTGTGCTCCAGGAAGACTCTATGGAGCTAGCAGGAAGGAGCCCTTTCAATAGAAAAGGTTGAGAGAGAAAAGGCGTCCAGAAGAGCTTCTCCAGGCAGCTCTGCTCAGGTCTGATCCTCTCACACTCAGGAACTGGCTGGGACTGCCCGCATGACCTTTCTGGAAGCTTTGTGTAGGCTTGTCTTTGCCATCAATCAGTAACAACTGGTACCAACCACGTGGCCTCCAGGGCAAGGAGCTAGGAATCATCATCTGCCTGTCACCTTCCACTCAGAGAAAGAACATCTGCAACCATAGCTTGCTATCAGTTTCTGTGACTCAAGAAGACAGGAAAGAGAATGTTTATTTCTCAATGTCCAGAGGGAAGTTACAAATTTTCAAGTGGTACGATAAATGTTTAAGAACGTAATGCAATTAAGTCCTTCCTTAGACAACTTACTCATACCCACATTTCTGTCTGAGGATCAGAGTGAAAGCTACAGATTTCCTTCTCTAAAAAGGAACGCATAAAGGAGCTCCACTTCCTCTTGCATCTACATGATAGGAAGCACAAAGTTCCGAAAGCCCTTCTGTTCCCCTTCACATGCAATAGCCGACTGCGCAGGGCTGAGCAGACTCACCTCATTGTCCTGGTGGTTAATCTCGCTGAGATTTGATTGCTGCACCAGGACTGTTAGAAGCCTGTTAAAAAAAAAAAAAAAACAGGAGAAGGATCTCAAAAGAGCAGAACGTGCAGGTGAACACATTAAAACACCATCATTTGAAACACTGTCCAACAGATGGGGCTGAGCTCTTTCCACTTCATGGGAGATCCATGGAAAAAACCTAGTGTGGACAGGAAAAGGTACTGAGAAGAAAATTCCCTCTTCCTGACACCCACCTCCTCTCTCAGTGCTGTCGAGGGGCCTGCGGGAACGGAGAAAGTGGATCTTCAGGTGAGTTTATCCACCAGTCCCACGTGCCTGTCTGTCCAGACAGTACAGTGCGTTCTTTATGCATTTCATGCTGGGGCTGTTCAGGGGCTCTTCCTGGCTCTGTGCTCACTCCTTGCGGTGCTTAGGATTGAACCACAATAGGACCTCCTGGACAATCTGAGAGTGAAGCACCTAGAGCGCTTTCAAGCTGCTTCTCCATTAGGTTCTTATTCAATGTGTCCGTGATAACAGGAGGCAGGAGACAACTGCACCTTTGTTTATTCTGCAATGTGTAGTTCCCAGCAGTTCCCAGGTTCAAGTTCTTTTCCTACTTGGGTTCCACACATGGCAGATTGAGTCAACACTCCACCTGCTCCTGAGAGGGACTGAGCCTAAAGCCTTGAGTCACAGAGACTATGGTCACCAGCAACTTGAATTTAGGCAAGTTACTTACTTGTCCAGAGTTTGATTTGCCTAACCTGCAAATATGGGGCGTCAGAGAAAGTGCCTATAGTATATAGCTCAGTGTGAGGATGAAGTGAGTTAGCATGTTCCTAACACTTGAAGTCTACCTGGAGCACAGTAAACATGGAGTCCTTTCCCCACCCTGTCTCCTCCCCTTCCTTAGCCAGGAACCAGGACTGTCAGTCCCTGGGATTTAGGCTCTGGGCCCCACGATAGACCTGTGGCTTTAAAGCCACGGTCGGGGTAGCCTCTGAGGTCCACAATAATACTGGGAAGCAAGTTCCCTTCTACCTCTGAAGCCGGCAGGGAATGGATGAAAACTCAGGACTCCAGCATAGTTTTAAAATGCTTTACTTATCACAGGTTCAGGCATATACATCAGCAATAGGAAAAACCCTGTGCTTAGGATTCCCAGCTAGAACCCCAGACACGTATAGGCCAAGATGGCAGCCACCATGTGTTAAGGCCCTGTAGAGAGGAGACAAAGACAAGACTCCAGCAGAAGAGAGTGAGCCCAAAAAAAGAGCCCAAAAAAGAGAGAGAACAAGAGACGAAGCAGGCTAGTTTTATCCCCCTGCAACTCAGACCTCCCACTTTTATGGGAAGCACGCAGGGTCAAATGCCCTCAGGTAATTTCTCCCAGCACCTCACCTAGGTCCTTTTAGATGCTAATGTCTTGAGTCAAGATCTGCCTAGGAATGCCTTTATAGGGTAGAGAAGGGGGTTTCTGAGATGGCATGCCTTTGTACCAAAGACTATACTAATGCCAGTTAAATATTTCTCCAAGCCTTCACAAGAGTCTAGTCTACTTCACTGTAGTTTTGTATTTTTTGTTCCCTTTGAGTTATCAGGGAGCCATGTTTGCTTGCTTGGAGGCAAACAGCATTTCTCTCTGGTCTAATTACTTAGAGATCCAACATGGCCAGGCAAATATGCTGGTAAGATCTAGCTAGTCCCACGATGATTGTGGTAGCATGAGAGAATATTTATACCAGCCAGTATAGAATACATGGTCAGAAAAACTGCCACATTTAAACTACCCCCTATCTACGAAGTGACCTGCAGGAGGCAATCCAGGGCAGATGCAGAGGCTCTTAGGTGTCCTGCAACAAGCCACTAAGCCCAGTTTCAAGCCCTTTCTTTCTAGGGGACCCCAAATAGCAGAGCTATCCAGATGCTGCTAGTGTATGGGGTTTGAACTCACCACCTCATGTCGTCTGGGCAGGTGCTTTGAGTCACCCTCTCATGTTCTGGGCCCCAGAAATGTTCTCAGAAATGAACACTGAGCATGACGTGTTCCTGCCCTGGCTCCATCTCAGAATCTCCTGGGAAAATCATTTATTTATTTATTTACTTGTTTGCTTGTTTGTTTGGGGGCCACAC
This sequence comes from Cryptotis parvus, assembly GCA_021461705.1. Taxonomy (NCBI): domain Eukaryota; kingdom Metazoa; phylum Chordata; class Mammalia; order Eulipotyphla; family Soricidae; genus Cryptotis; species Cryptotis parvus. Next base: position 130,290 of record JAJIBD010024968.1, on the reverse strand, counting down.
CTAGTGGTGCTCAGGAATTACTGCGAATATGGGGGCATCAGAGAAAGTGCCTATGGTATAGCTCAGTGTGAGGATGAAGTGAGTTAGTAGTCACTCAGGAATTACTCTTGGCAGTACTCAGCAGGTGTCACATGGGATGTCGGAATTGAACCTGGGTCAGTCACATGCAAGGCAAGTGACCTTCTCCTATACTATCACTTGGGTCCCAAGGAAGTTTATTCTTAAAGCACAAATACTTGAGATTTGTATTTGAGATTTCTGACTTACAGGTCTGATACAACTTCTACAGCTTGAAACAACTGCTTAGGAAATTCTTATAAACAGGTTGGGAGCCACCAAGAAAGATGCAGATAGATGAACACTGATTATCACTGTCACTGTCACTGTCTTTCTGTATATCATCAATTTGCTCGAGTGGGCACCAATAACATCTCAATACATCCTGTCACATGCTAGTGTAAGCCCAAGGGCATCATCGTGATCCAGGAACATAAAGAGCCTCAAACCATTCCGTCAGGTCATTGGCATAAAGTCTATAATTGTTACTGGTATTGGCAAGTGAAATATGACACAGGTAGCTTGCCAGGCTCTGCCGTGTGGGTGGGACTCTCTTGGGATTCTCATTAAAACTCGAGCATTTATTGATGAACTGCACGGCTGCTTTGTGGCCACACGAGCTGGGCTGTGATCAGCTCTTCTGCTGGGTGGAGCTCTGAGGAGAGGGGAGTCTGGATGTGGAAAATGGCGGCCCTCATGGTGTGGGAGTTCCTCTGGCTTCTTGTGAGGCTCTGCTGGGGTGGCAGGCCAGGGCTAGAACCCGCCATATCTCTCGGACACCTCGTGGTCAGGTGGGCACAGGGAGAGCAAGTAGCTCTTCATTAGGAAAAATGAAGACATGAAATTTGCTTATAAATGGATTATAAATTTGCTTATAAATGTAAAGAATCAGAAAGAGAGGGACAGACACAGAATAATTGCACTCATTTGTGGGATACAAAATTAATAAATAGTATGATACTAATATCTAAGGTCAGGGCAAACAGGGGCCAGGAGAACTGGGCAGTGGTTGGAAGTTTGCCAAAAGTACTGTGTGGGTGGCGCAGGGCAAGTTAGGATAGAGAAGGGATCAGGACGACAATGAGAGAGAGAGAGAGAGAGAGAGAGAGAGAGAGAGAGAGAGAGAGAGAGAGAGAGAGAGAGAGAGAGAGAGAGAGAGAGAGAGAGAACAGGGCTGGCTGAATTCATGATCCACCATGACCTTTGGTGGTGGGGCCAGTCCCCTGCATAGAGAACAGTGGGCTCCTGTATAGCTGGACACTGGCCTCCTGGGGCTGTGGGGCAGGAGTGTCCATCCACCTAGGCGCGTGGAGCCACTTTCCCAGTCCTCGCCCACACCAGGCGCTTCCCAGGCAGAGATGGGGGAAGTCGCCATGTGCTGAGGCTGTTCGCTTGCACTGTCACCCAGAGCCCCCAGGTAAAAGCCAAGAAATGAAAGGAGTGCGGCAAAGATGAAAGCCGGGTCTGGTCTCCCTCTCAGGCCAGCATGCCGGACGAGCAGCGTGGCTTGAGGGACCTGCCTCCCTGGGCTGGCTCTGCTCGTTCTCCTTTTGCACCCGGCCCCCTCTCCAAACATGGCTCCAAGGCCAGCTGAGCTGATTCAGACCCAGGCAAATTGCTGAAAAGGAAACCAAATGTGACACCTGTTGGAAGACTGCCACCTCCTACGGAGCTGCAGATTGTGAGCTAATCCCTGGTCAGTGGGGCGTGAGTCACTGAGCACAAGGAACGGCCTGGGCCCCCTCGGACCAGGGACGGCTGGGTCTGGCGCCTCCATGTCTGGTCCCTTGCACCAACTGCGGTGCTCTATTAATTTCCAAGGTAAATGTATGTGGAAGAGTTAACCCTGGAACACTGATTATTGACACAAATTCCTTTCACCCATTCGTATATGGATGTTCTATTGCCACCGGCCCCGCACCTTAGAATGTGCTTTTGATTTGGAGACAGAGTCTATACAGAGCTAACAGAGCAGTGAAGCAGGAAGGTTTAAGGAGAGGGTATCTGACACAATATGGTTAGTGTTTCCTTCGAGACTAGGACTCAAAGCGGGAGCCAGGGATATAGGTTCCCAGGGCAAAGACTGCTCACAGGGAACAGGGCAAGAAGTCAATGAGCACCTGTCAGTAAAATAAACCAGTCCTCAGGCATCCTGGTTGGCCACTTGAAGTCTCCAGAGGGGAAAGGTTAATATCTGTGGTGTAGGCCAACGAGAGGGTGGTCTTTTGTTGGGACAGCCCAGCAAAGGCACACATTCCTAAAGCTTATTAAGGAAAGCACATGGGAAGACAGTGATGTCAGGCAGAATATCACTATTTTTGTGTAATTTGAGAGTCTACCCTCAGGGTCACAGGTTTGGGGAGAGCACGCAGTGCCAGGGATCAAACCCAAGGCCTCACACAGGCCTGGCAAGTGCTCTACCACTGAACGAGATTCCCAGAGCTCAGAAATTATTTTTCTAATTTTTTTTTTGAAAAGTGAAATGGATTAGCCTTCTCCACAAACTCATATTTAAAGTATTTCTTCTTCCCATGCAAAGCAAATTTTCATTGTTTTTCACCTTAGCTGACATCTATTTATTTATTGATATAATAATTCATTTTGTATTTTGAAGACACATTCAAGCAGCAACTACCCCAGGGGCCTCTCCTGGCTCTGGACTTAGGAGTGACACCTAGAAGTGCTCGGGAACCACATGTGGAGCCTGACTCCAACTAGGGTCAGCTGCATTGCAAGGCAAGCACTTCCCACCTATACTACCTCTGGTCCTTGGCTGGTAGCTAAAGTCCTAAATACTAAGTTGCTACCCATGATAGAAGAAAAGCGAAAATGACGATCATAATGCCTTAGTGACAAATGTACAAGGAGAGGTTTAAAAGGAATGAGCTGGAGCCAGAGAGATAGTACAGTGGGTTGGGTTTGCCTTGCACACAGTTGACCTGGGTTTGATCCTGAGCATCCCATATGGGCCCCATGGCACTGCCAGGAGCAATTCCTAAGTACAGAGACAAAAGTAGCCCCTGAGCATTGCCAGGTGTGAACTTAAAAAGAAAAAGCAAAAATAAATAAAAAGAATGAGCTTCTTGTTATTTGTTCTAAAGGTGAAACAATCAGAAAGCCTAAGATTTCAATTCAGTCTCAGCGCATCTTTTGGGAGCCAGGTTGAGGCTTAATTCTGGCCTCTCCATTTCATGTCCTGCTTGGACGTTAGTCTCTGGATTCTCTAGGAGGGGTGGGGAGGGGGAAACCCCAGTCCTGGCTGAGGATGGAGCAGCACAATAGCTAGAAAACAACTCTGAAGGAGCTGCTGCTGTGACTATGGGCAGCTCATCTCGTTCATCTTCTCTGAATTTCAAGAATTCCTCCCTCTGATGGGAAGATGCTATGAAAATAATTCCATTTGATAACACTCACTGTTTTTATCTTTGTTATTACATTGCACAATATTTTCCTTTTATGCTACTTTATGGGGTGGGGGAAAGGGAACCGGTAACAGCAAATCACCCGAGGCAACACATTCCTTGCCAAGGCGCTCACACCTTGCCCTGGTTGTCCAGCCTGAGCCAGAAATCGGGAGCGTCTGGATTCCCTCTGAACACTTCTGCATTATTCTGAGGCTCAGTGGTAGGTAAGGCACCAGCGACTCTCCCACATGTGTCTGAAGGGCCAGATACTCTGCACATCTCTTTGTTTTGCTTTCCCAGAGTTCTCATTTTGTGTTAAGGTAGCCCAGAGGATCTTTCCACCTGCCCTAACCCTATATGGGCCCTGCTTTCAGATTTCAAACACAGTGAAGATTCACCTCTTCCCAGGTACTAATATCCCAGGCAGAGGTCCTCAGAGAGGCACGCCCCATCCCCCAGACACTGAGCTCAGAAGTCATACCCCGGGAAAATCCCTGGTCCATTTCTACCAGGTCAGAACCCCCAATCAGTTACAAAACTCTCATTGCCTGTGTTTTCTTATTTGTAAAACAAAGATAATAGGAGCCAGAGAGATGGTACAAGAGACTGGTTCAAATGCCCAGCACTGCACTGAGCACCATTAAGGGTTATCCTGAGCACAGAACCAGGAATAGACCTGGGAACTGCTGGGCATGGCCCCAAAGAACTCCTCACCATCCCCTAAAAAAAGAACAAACAAAAATGGAAGCAATAGAGATAATAGCATGTCTTTATTACACTTTCTCAGTGTTTTAAATGTATCACTCCATGTATAGCTATTAGAAGAGACTGAAATTGAGTTTTCTTAACAAACTCTGACTCCCCTTCACATTAGGGCCTTCCTGACCTCCACTGAGTGAATTGTTAGGAGAGAACAGGTGAGCTCTGGGAGGTGGGTTGTTACCTGGAGCTGCTGTTTTGTTGTGCCCCTGTGCTTGCTCACAGCCCTGCTCTGATCAGCCTAGTGATGGGCAGCAGAAAACTCCCGATCCAGCCACCTGCTCAGCTGCCCATGCTGTGAACACGTGGGAGTTTGCTGTAGTGAAACCTCCACCCTTGGGTGAGAACATGTCACTAAATCACTTGGTAACTAGTAACAAGCCCTGGAGAAAGGATGCCCTTCTTCTCTCCAGCAGGCAAGAGCAGAGAAAAGAAACAGAGCTTCTAGTGCTTTGGGCAAGGGAAAAAAAAGTGCTGGTAACCATGGAGACCATAAAAAGACCAAGATAGAAAGACAATCCACAGAGTGGGAAAGGATATTCACCCAATATCCATCTGACAAGGGGTTAATATTCAGGATATATCAGGCACTGGTAGCACTTCACAAGAAAAAAACGCCAACCCCATCAAAAAATGGGGAGAAGAAATGAACAGAAGCTTCCAAAAAAAGAAGAAATTCGAATGGCCAAAAGGCATATGAAAAGTGCTCTTCATCTTTAATCATCAGGGAGATGCAAATCAAAACAACAATGAGGTACCATCTCACACCACAGAGACTGGCACACATCCAAAACAGCAAGAACAACCGGTGCTGGCGTGGATGTGGGGAAAAAGGGGACTCTGATCCACTGTTGGTGAGAGTGCCGACTGGTCCAGCCATTTTGGAAAAGAATATGGGCATTCCTCCGAAAACTAGACATTGAGCTCCCATTTGATCCAGCAATAGCACTCCTGGGAATATACCTGAGAGACCAAAAACACATAGCAGAAACACTATCTGTACTTCTCTATTCATCTCTGTGCTATTCACTATAGCTAGAATCTGGAAACAACCTAAATGCCCGAGAACAGAGGACTGGCTAAAGAAACTGTGGTTCATCTACACTATGGAATACTATGCGGCTGTCAGAAAAGATGAAATTATGAAATTTACCTGCAAATGGATGGACATGGAGACTATCATGCTGAGTGAAATTAGTCAGAAGGAAAAGGACAGATATAGAATGACTGCATTCATTAATAGGATATAAATAGATACCAGTGTTTTACTAAATGTGTGAAATGGTAATGGCAGATTAAAACTCACCATTGAATATGCACAAAGAGACTTAAGTGATAAACTCTAAATATCTGCAGGGCTAGCCACAATGTATAAAAGAAGAGGGAGAGAGATGCAGAGACAGAGAGAGAGAGACAGAGAGAGAAAGAGAGGAAACTGGGGTACCTGCTGTTGAGGGCAGCCTGGGGGTGGGTGGGAGGGGTGGGGTACATTGGTGGTGGAAATGGGGCACTGGTGGAGGGATGGATGCTGGAATACTGTATTACCAAGAACCAATTGTGAACACCTTTGTAATTGTATGTCTCACGGTGGTATAATAAAAAAATTAAAAAAAGAAAGAAAAATATTTTGCCCTAGAACTAAAAAAAAAAAGACCCCAGATAGCCTGGGGCTGGAGAACCAGAAGCCTCACCAGGCTAGCAGGCAGCCAGTTGTACAAACACAACTTCATTCTTTTTGGAATTCTGTCTTCATGATCATGCTCCCCCCCTTTTACACTTGTCCCTTCTGAATGTCCCCATCTAGGTAGCAAGAAAAACCACTGGGAGCTGAAAGAGAGAAAATGAGGACCTGCTGGGAAGCAGAGGGGAGGGGCCTGTATGCTCTTGTTCACTCAACTTGCCCTCTCCTTCATCATTATAAAACCTCCTCTCGAAGTGTAGGGAGTGTTTTATAATGTAGGGACACACACCCTGAGATGTGTCCAGCTGAGACTGTGTATCGGGATGGATTGGTTTGCTACCAAGTTCTTTCCATCAGAGAATCCCAATTCCTTAGGAGGCAAAGAGGCAAATCATTAAAGTGTTGGCTTGGGTTGTGTCTGAGCGGCGGCAGTGCTGTTTATCACCGCCATCACTGCTGAAAGGAAAGTGCAGACCTACATTCTTTGGTGGTCAGTAAAACCGATCTGAAAGTTGTGTCCATTTAGAAAAAATTGAGCAATCAAATAGGTTACAAAATCTTGGAAGACATCCCTAAACCAGACCAAGATGTTTTTATTTTCCTCAGAAAACAGTTCTGAGTATATAGTGACATGTAACAAATGGGAAACAGAAACCCAGCTTTTCTGCTATGGACTGTTTAGTTTTGGTTTAAAATATTTACTGCAGCTGTTATCAAACTGCCATGGCCAGAAAGTGTTTCATAAAGCAGGGATAGTATCTAATTTGAGGCATAGGGAATCCTTTAAGGTAAGCTGGGTTTGTTTCCCTAAGTAAACAATATTACAGGAGTTAAGGTTGAACTCAATTCGTTTTTGGAGAACATTGACCAGAAGCTCTCATTTTGATTTTGGAGTCACTTTAACCTTTGAGTTTTGCTAGTCATAGCAGCTTAGCATTTCCATTAGGAGAGCAGGATTTTCTATTTCTGGAGTCAGCTAAGCGTCCCAGAAGGACAACAATGCCGTAATATCAGCATATGGAAGAATGTTAGTTTTTCAAGCTTGAGTTCTTTCTAAGTTGGTGGTCATGGTTGTTAGGCACAATTGTAAGAGAAGGGGCAAGTCACAGCTCTGTGCTATCTTGCTGATACTGAGGTCATGAAGATCCCAGAGCATGTAAGGACACTCATGGGTTTAATGAAAAAAGAAACCAATGAATCCATGGACGAGGAATTTCCTGGACTGGTCATTGAAGTGATTTCATGAGATCAGCCTAACCGACTGAACTGATTGAACTGATCTTGTGATTTTATAGACAAGTGTTGATTTATCCCCAGGTAAAAATGTGATGGCAGGGAGAGATTTTAAATTTACCCTCCCCTTGCTAGGAGGAGCATACTGGCCCAGAAGGTGTCTTTACTCGGAGCTTCCTATGCGCAGGTACGGCCAAATGATTCGTTCTTGCCAATGGAATACTGAGCATTAGTGAACTGTGCCATCACAGCTGTGATTGGAAAGAAATAGGTGTCTTTTCCACACTCCTCTTTCTTGTCCTGCAGACTGAACAATGGATTCTATGCTTCTAGGAGATGATGGACCCACAGCATGCAAGAAGGGAGAGTCCCTAAGTCACTGTGTACAGGAGTCATTCCATTCAGGGATTCCCCCTCTGAATGGTTCCACATATAATAAAAAAACTTGATTTGTTTTGGGGTCACACCTGGCAGTGCTTGGTGGGACCATATGGATCTGGGATGGGATCTGGGGTTCCAGCATGCAAAGCACATGCTCCAGCCCTTTTGAGATACCTCCTAGGTATAAACTTATGTTTTCAATGTGTTCAAACACTGAAGTATTCTTAAACTTTACTTTTAAAGTTAGAACACTTTAACTTTTTTGTTAAAGGCTTTTGTTCATTTGTTTAGGTCACACCCAAATGTACTTAGGGCTTTCTCCTGGCTCTGAACTCAGGTATCACTCCTCAGGGGCCTGGGGGACCATATGGAGTACTGGAGATAGGACTCAGGTTAGCCACATGCCAGGCAAAAGCCCTATCTACTGTACTATTGCTCTAGCTCATAGTGTTAAAAGTGAACTATGGAGAATGTGCAGGTAGAAGTATAAGTAGACTGTGCAGATAACTGAAGACAGATTAATTTTCTTGGGGGAATACTCTCCAAATAGTGCTCAAAGGGAGATTCTTTTTTTTTTTGTGGGGTTCTTTCTTTTTTTAAAAATTTTTTATTATACCACCGTGAGACATACAATTACAAAGGTGTTCATAATTGGTTCTTAGTAATACAGTATTCCAGCACCCATCCCTCCACCAGTGCCCCATTTCCACCACCAATGTACCCCCACCCTCCCGCCCACCCACAGGCTGCCTCAACAGCAGGTAGCCCCGTTTCCTCTCTTTCTCTCTCTGTCTCTCTGTCTCTGCATCTCTCTCCCTCTTCTTTTACACATTGTGGCTAGCCCTGCAGATATTTAGAGTTTATCACTTAAGTCTCTTTTGTGTATATTCAATGGTGAGTTTTAATCTACCATTACCATTTCCCACATTTAGTAAAGCACAGGTATCTATTTATATCCTATTAATGAATGCAGTCATTCTATATCTGTCCTTTTCTCAAAGGGGGATTCTTAGCCAACCAGGTGGTATGGCTTAGTGCTGGGGTTTGAGTATATGGCAATGCTTATGCCTTGTAGCATTGGGGGACACCCTAGAGGTACTATGGGGCCACATGTGCCACAGTCAGCAGTGTTGGAGAGGCCCTGATGTGTTTAGGTGACTATATTGTGCTGGAGATTGAATTGGGATCCCATATATGGAAAGCATGCCCCCCTTGTCCCCTAAGCTATCTCCCCTTGCCCTGTAAGTAGACTATTAAAAGGTGACTTTTGATCTTACTTTTGAAATCAAAGTCTCCTAAAAACTAAAAGCCTATGTCCAGATGGCTTTATTAGTACATTCCACCAAACCTTCAATGATGCCCCCAACCTAATCCTTCTTAAGATCTTCCAAGAAAGTTGAAGAAACAAGAATTCTTATGGTTTCTATGAGGCCAATATAACCCTGATACCAAAAACAGGTGAACATATCACAAAAAAGAAAGTCATAGATCAATATCCCTTATTAACACAGGGATGACCATCAGCATAATCTAGTAAATCTTCAGTAGCAGAGAACTTTCTTTGCATGTGTGAGACCCTGGGTTTGATCATCAGCACCACCATGACACAAATTTTAGCAAACCCAATTAAACAATACCTTAATAATATTATTTATCATAGGCCTTGTAGTATTGGAGGAGTTCTATAAAAAAGATCACATCTTCTACAAGATCATAGTTGGTGATTTTAATGCCAAGATAGGACCAAGAAGATCGGCTAAAGAACTCCACATCGGGACCCATGGCCTAGAATGGAACGAACAGGGTGAGAGACTATCTGAGTTCATCATGTCCACCAAGACCATTCATGGGATCTCACAGTTCCAGAAGGCTGAAGCAAAACGTTGGACATGGGAATCTCCCTGGGGACAGTTCCACAATGAAATTGGCCACAATGAAATTGATCATCTTCAATCGACGGTTTTGTCTGACCGATGTTGCTGTCGTCCCCCAAATTCCAAACAGGATCGGACCACTGTCTCCTTCGTGCAAAATTCTACTTCCCGGAACGGGAGAAAAGGCTGCAAAGTTTAAGAAGAGAACTCCCAGAACGACCACCAACTGGGAACTCTTTGGCACCATTGCAGCAACATGGGAAGATACCATCATTGACGACATCAATGAAGAATACAACCGACTGGTTCAGCACCTCCATGATTGTGGGAAGAATGCCGAGAGAGAGAAAGACACAAAAGGACATCTGTCTTCAGAAACTCTCAAGCTCATTCGCCAATGTGGCAAGGCGCAAGCCTCAGGAGACCAAATGCTAACGTCCAAGCTTGCTAAACGGTGCAGAGAAGCGATAAAAGAAGACCTCAAAGACAGAAGAGCAGAAATACTGGAAGATGCAACAGAAGCCGGGAAAAGCATTCGCACCACCCGCCTGTCCTTTGCCAACTATAAGACCAAGATGACTGCCCTCCGACGCCCTGATGGATCTATCACATCTTCCAGAAAGGCAATGGAGATTATCCAGGACTTCTACTCAGATCTCTTTGATAGCCACATCCACCTGCCCACATACCAAATTCCACAGGATGGATATGTCTTTCCCAACGTTCTCCCTTCTGAAATCCGACATGCCATCTCATCGGCAAAGAAGGGAAGAGCACCAGGCCCAGACAAAGTCAGACCCGAACACCTGAAGAATCTGCCGTCGGTACTCATCAATACACTGGATCGGCTCTTCACACGCTACCTGTCCGAATGCAAGGTGCCCTCCCAATGGAAAACCAGCAGGACAGTTCTACTGTTCAAGAAGGGAGACATTCACGACATCGGCAACTATCACCCCATCTGCCTGTTGTCCGTCATCTACAAGCTGTTTACACGAGTCATCCTGAACAGGATTGGCAGAACACTAGATGAAGGACAACCATGCGAGCAAGCTGGCTTCCGGAAAGGATTCAGCACAATCGACCATATCCACACAGTAACCAAGCTCATTGAGGTTTGTAGGGGAGTACAAGATGCCGCTCTGTCTCACGTTCATTGATTTACAGAAAGCCTTTGATTCTGTGGAGACTGAAGCAGTCATCGAAGCCCTAGCCAAACAGGGTGTTCAAATCCAATACATCAAGATCCTTCCTGAGCTCTATTATGGATTCACCAACAGGATCTCACCATTCTACAAAGAAGTGATCATTGATGTCAAAAGAAGGGGTTCGACAGGGTGATACCATTTCACCAAAACTCTTCAGTGCCACCCTCGAGAACATCATGCAACAATTAGAATGGGAAGGAATGGGAGTGAAGATAGATGGTCGGCAACTACACCACCTCCGCTTCGCTGATGACATCGTCCTAATAATACCAAACATTAGCCAAGCAGTACAAATGCTGGCTGACTTTGACCGAGAATGTGGAAAGATAGGTCTACAGCTGAATCTCAAGAAAACTATGTTTATGAAAATGAACTAGTTCCTGAGGCCCCATTCACTCTCAATGGAACAAACATCTCTGAATGCAGCAGTTTTGTGTACCTAGGTCGAGAAAGCAACATGATGAACGACCTAAAACCTGAGCTGCGCGGGAGGAAGAGAGCGGCATGGAATGCCTTCAAAGGCATCGAAGAAATAGCTAAAAGGACAAAGAACCTCTGGCTCCGGGCACATTTCTTTGACTCCACCATTCTCCCTGCATTAACATACGCCTCAGAGACCTGGGCTCTACAAAAGCAGGATGAGAATGCTATTCGGGTCTCCCAGAGAGGTCTCCCCAGAAAGAGCTATGCTTGGAATATCACGCCTCACTCAAGTGAGAGAAGGAATCTGGAGTTCTGACCTCCGTCGCTATTCCAGAATCAGGGACACTGTCTCGCTTGCCAAGGCATCGAAAATCAGATGGGCTGGATATGTAATGCGATTAGGAGACAACCGCTGGACTAGAGCCATTACTGACTGGATCCCACGGAGATGTGGCCGCCCACCTACAAGATGGTCAGACTTCCTTGTCAAGACCCTGAAGGAACGGTTTGAGGCTCTTCATATTCCTGAATCAACCAGATGCCATTGGGCTACATTGGTACGTGATCGGGTCCAATGGAAATGTTACTGGTGCGTGCTCGAGCAAATCGATGAATAATGGGATTCAAGTGATCAAGTGATTATTTATCATAGCCAAGTGGTATTGAGTCCAGGTATGCAAGAATGGGTCAACATACCCACCACACAAACAAAGGAAAGATAAAAATCATATGATCATAACAGTGAACGCAGAGAAAGTTTTTGAAGATTAAACATTCATTGATGGTGATTCTCTCAACAAAATGGGAACAGGAAGAACTTACCTTATGTTGAGAATTTATCTCAACATACCTTTTGTAGGACCAGTGATAAAAGGTCATAAAAAAACAAACCCATAGTACCCCATACTCTATAATAAAAACTTAGGTTTTTTTTTGTCTAAGATCAAACATAAGATGAGGATATTCATTCTTACCACTATTACACAGCATCATATTAGAAGTCCTAGTTATAGCAATTAGGTGAGAAAAAGAAAGAAAAGGGTTTCAACTTGGAACAGAAATTAATCTATAAATTTGTTTGTTTGTTTTTGGACAATATCAGATGGTATTCAGGGCTCCTGGTTCTGTGCTTGGGAATCACTCCTGATAGCACTTGGGTGGTCAAATGTAGTGACAGTGATTGAAATGGGGTCAGTTGTGTGCAAGCAAGTGCCTTAGCCCCTATGAGCTATCTCTCTAGCCCTTAGACTACTACTTTTGCAGATGACATGATAATAAATACATAAACTTCTAAAGACCCCAACAAAACACTTTTAGAGACAACAAACGAACACTATAAACTGTCAGGCTACGAAATTCCGCAATGCAATATAGTCATAGTATTCAAAACAGTATCATATTGGAATGAAAGCAGACACTCAGATCAATGAAGCAGAACTGAGAGCCGGAAATAAACCTTAGGCTATATAGACAGTTAATTTAAAAGAAAGATGTCAAAAGTGTAAGATGGTGCTGGAAAAAACGGATAACTATATGTAATGAAACTAAAAATGAAAATGGATCACTATTTTACACCATCCATGAAAGTTAAGTCAAAGTGGATAAAGTTTAGAAGCAGATACATAAAATAAAGTATATCAAAATAAGCATAAAAAATACTCCATGATATTGACTTTATGTGTCTTTGGTGATTTGACTCCAGTGACAAAATAAAAAAAGCAAACGTAAATAAATGGAATTGCATCAAACTGGAAACTCCTGAATAAGGAAAGAACTCACTAAAACATAAAGACTTCCCTAATAAATGGGAGAAAGTGTTTGCATGGTGCAATCTTTTCATCTTGTTGACAAAAGATAATATCTACAATGTATAAAGGATTCACAAAATTCAACAGCAAACAACAACCAAAAAAATAAATAATCCCACCCCAAAATGGGGAAAAAGAGGAATAGACCCTTCTTCAAAGAAGAAATACAGATGGTGAACAGGCACATAAAAATGTTCATTATCATTGATTATCAAGTTATGAAAATGAAAATAATAATATACTATATCCCATGCCAGTGAGAATTTGCGGTTTTATCAAACAGGTGAAAAACAAGTGCTTGCTAGAATATAAAGAAAAATAAACCTCATTCATTTTTGGTGGTGATAAAAACTGGTTCAGTCTCTATAGAAAACAGTATGGAATTTTTTTTAAAAATTAAAAATAGGCACAGAGAAATAGCATAATGGGTCAGGGGCTCACCTTGCATGTAACTGGCTCTGGTTCCATCCCTGGCACTACATATGGTCTTCAAAGCTCAGGACTGACCCCTGGGCACCACAGGCATGTTTCCCCCAAATAAAACTAAACAGAATAGAATGACCACATGATTCTGCTATTCCACTCCTATGTATCTAGCCAAAAAAACACAAAATTACTAATTCAAAAATATATATTTACACCTACGTTCACTGCAGTGCTATATATAACAAACAATTCATGGAAGTGCTCTAAATGCTAAAAATAAAGAGAGTGGATAAAGAAGATGTGGTATATATACACAGTGGAGTATTATTCCACTATGTGTGTGCATGTTTGTGTGTGTATATGTATATGTATATATGTGCTGGTCATGTAATGCGATCTGGAGACAACCTTTGGACTAGAGCCGTTACTGATTGGATCCCACAGGATGTCAAAAGATTGCGTGGCTGCCCACCGACAAGATGGTCAGACTTCCTTATCAAGACCCTAAATTAACAGTTCGAGACTCTTAATATCCCCGAAACAACCAGATGCCATTGGGCTACACTGGCACGTGATAGGGTCAAATGGAAACATTACTGGCACCCGCTAGAGCAAATCAATAAATAACAGAATATCAAGTGATCAAGTGAAGTGATATATAGATGTATATATATATACATTATGTGTATATATGTGTGTATACATATATATACATATATGTGTGTATATATATATATACATCACTTATATCAATTGTATTCCCGTTGTTAATCGATTTGCTTGAGCAGGCACCAAGTAACATCTCCATTTATTGGGAATGGGGGGCCATTGTTGTTACTGGTTTTGGAATATCGAATACACCATGGGTTGCTTGCCAGGCTCGCCATAACTCTGGGTTCATTCCAGGGGACCCAGTCTTTTTCTATGTCAGACCATCAACCATCCAGGGCCCACCAGGCAGAGCCCTGGGTGTAGACAAACCTGTCTCCTGTCTGCCACCTGACGATGCAGCCGGGCACCACAGCCACACCTGCAACACTTCTAGGGGCAGATATATTATATATATGTATATATATATACATATATATATCATACTATATATATATCAGTATGACTGATGTGGGTGATATATATATATCACCTATATATATCACCTATATATATATATATCACCTAAATCAGTACGACTGATATAGATGAAATCTTACTTTTTTGCTACAAAATGGATGACATTAAACCCACATAGGCTACACATGCCAGAAGGAGGGAAGAAATACCAAACGATCCACTCATATGTGACACAAAAGAAAGCATCATGGGAACAGACGGTGTTCAGTGAAAGCCTTAGACTGACCACAGGACTTAGGTGTGGGGAGATTTAGGGAAGCAGCCAGAAAGGAATCTATGGATATTTTCACTTTGGTGGTGAGAATTGTATGGTAATTGTGCCCTGAGGAACATTTTTCAAACTGTGTTTAAAAACATAAACAATTACACACTTAGGAAACGTTACCTCAACAAAAAGTAAATAAAAAGGAACACATTTGAGAAAACAGAATGACTTCATCTAGTACTTTTTGTTTGTTTTGTTTTTTGCTTCACACGCAGCAATGCTTAGGGGGGTTATGCCTGGTTCTGTACTGAGGAACTGAGGAGTGACTCCTGGCGTTGCTCGGGAGACCATATGGGGATGCCGGAGATCAAACCCCTGTCGGCTGCACATTCCAAGGCAAATGCCCTATCCGTTGTATCGCTCTGGCCCTTATCTAGTGCTTTTGGCTTGCTATTGATCTCTCTGTGTTTTTGCTTTGGGGGGATTTGGGGGTCATACCAGCAACACTGGGGCTGCTCCTGGCTCTGTGCTCAAGTGATTGAAGCTGGTTCTCCCACACAAAGTAAGTGCTCCAGACATTTGAGCTGTCTCTCCACCCACTAAACTTCCTTGTTTTTTCACACTTTGGGTTAATCTAGTTTTCTATTACTCTTGGATATAATCCAACGATAAGTGGCAAACCTTGGTTGGGAATAGTCCTGGAATTTCCCCAGCCCTCTTATGTTAGTGTAAACCAGGATGCAGTGAAGAAATTTTATTACTTGTCATCCCGGAAGAGATCTTGTTTCCTCAACTCCCTTGAAACTTCAGTTTTAGTGCTGAACACAAAGACAGAAGATGAGGCTCCCCGAATGCACCTGATGTGCCGTGTGCTCTGCCAGCTGCCTGCGGAAGCTCTGAGGTACGCCCGGCAGAGGCATGTTGCAGTGCAGCAGACCTTAAAGAAGCACCCAGAATGTTGCTGATTTCACAGTGGGAAATGCTTTATCAGCTACTCTGAGGGGCAGAGGTAGAGTACAGGTCGTTTAACAAGCATGGAGACCCCGGCCATTTAGACACAGATTGAGGAAGTTATATTTTGGGTAAAATGTTTTACGCTGTTGCTCAATTGTCTTACAAAAAATGTGACTGTCTCCATCATCCGACTCATTTGAGTAGATTTCTTCACCAGATTTCCGAAGCACGTACTCGGGGGTGGGGGTGGGGTGGGGGCGTGGGGGGGGGGGGGAATCTGCTAATTTCTCCGCTCTCTGATCCTTTCCTGGACCTTTTGCTTTCTTCCTCTCATAAACGTGGCAGGACTTGGAGCTGAGGCACAGCCTTTCTGACTAGTCATTTGCTCTTTGCTTTGTAGTACTTGTCATGACTTGAAAGTATCTTCTTTATTTTGCTTTTATTCTTTTGCTCTAGAATCCCCTGGCTAAAGTACAAGCTCTGAGAGCTGAGATATTTTGTGGCGCTATGAAGAGGACCTAGATCAGGGCCTAATGCATTAAAAACATTTAAAAGTAATGAAGTAATAGCTGACTGGCTCAACAAATGAACATAAGAATTCAGATAATGGCAAAGAGTGTTTCTTCTTAAATCAGAGATTACAGAACAAGGTTTGTATCAAAGGAGGAAAGACGCAAAATTAAAGTTTAAAATTCAAGTTTAACCCCCACCCCCCAAATTTGAGTTTAAGACAAGATGTGGCCCTGTCTTCTAAGCCTTAAAACAAATAAAAAGTATATTTTGTTTTTATTAGCCCCCAGAGAGTTCGATGAGATTATGGACCAACACACGATGAGCACTATTGGAATTTACCTCACATCGGGCTCAGCAGTGGCGGCGTGGAGAGGGAGACGGCCATTTTTGTCTGGGATGTTGTGTTTGGCTCCATTTCTTAGCAGACTCACACAGCCTTCCAGCCAACCCCTGAAACACAAGAGCAACCATGTCATTATATAACACAGTCTCAGATAACCACAGAGTTCAACACTTTCTCCAGCTTATTTAACCTTGCTTCTTTGGTTTGGCTGAAGAAATATGTCACATTTGACTTGTTAAAGACCATGACTCCACTTCTGACACTTTTCAGAAGGCTCAATGTCTTGAGGTCTGAATTCCTAATTTTCTGGAGTACCGTGGAGTTGACTTCTAGATTTTTTCTCTCACCATTCCCTTTCCATTTATTTTGTTTTAGGGGTTGGGGACACACCAAGTAGTTCTCAGAGCTCACTCCTGGCTAGGTGCTCATGAGCTATTCCTGGTGGGGGTAGGGCAGGCTACCTGCAGTGCATTTTTAGGGCCACTCACTGAAAGTTCACTTTTATACTCAGTTCATAAGGCCAAATCTGCTGTGAGATAGAAGTGATTTACCAGCTCTGATCGCTCATTCTGTGGACTGGACTCCAAATCTTAACAATTGTCTGACCCGAAGGTCATGGCCCACTTCCAAAAAATTAAGTGGACATGTCATTCTTTTTTTTTTTATATAAGTATTTTATTATACCATCATGAGATATACAATTACAAAGATGTTCATATTTGGGTTTTGGTCATACAGTGTTCCAGCACCCATCCCTCCACCAGTGCCCATCTCCCACCACCAATGTCCCCGGTTCCCTCCCGCCCCCAGCCAGCCTCCATGGCAGGTTCTTTATTTCTTTCCCTTTCCCTCTATCTCTTTCTCTTTTCCTTCCCTTCCAGATTGCGAATTACAGAACATACATTAAAGGGTTGTCATGTGTATCTTTTGCCTGTATTTAATGCTCAGTTCTAGGTTGGTATTTGTACTTTCGACAATTGTTAGCACACTGTTCCATTTTCGGACATGTCATTCTTGATTTCACTATACTTTCATTGTTCTACACTCGATGAAGGGGCCTTGGTTCTTGACCCATATCCTCTTTCTTAAGAAGTGTAATATATTAATTTTCTATTATTTTCCTGTCATCCTCCAGTTCCTAGGAGTAAAGCCTCAGATTGCCTGGGAAGATGAATAAATGATTTAAGATTTTTCCTCATAACATTAGAAGCAATAAAAATAAAAAACTTCACTGAATAAATGCATGGAGAGGAAAAGAAGAATTATGATATGAAAAGGAACCTTTTGGAAGTTGGAAAGATAGTGCAATGATTAAGGTGCTTGCTGTGCATGTAGACAACTCAGGTTTGATTCTTGGCATTACATATGTCCTCTGAGTCCTGCCAGGAGTGATTCCTGAGTACAGAACCAAGAGTAAGTCCTAAGCATTGAAGAAGGGAAGAAAGGGATGAAGGAAGGAGGAAACAAATGAAGGAAAGAAAGAAAGAAAGAAAGAAAAGAAAGAAAAGAAAAGAAAGAAAGAAAGAAAGAAAGAAAGAAAGAAAGAAAGAAAGAAAGAAAGAAAGAAAGAAAGAAAGAAAGAAAGAAAGAAAGAAAGAAAGAAAGAAAGAAAGAAAGAAAGAAAGGTGAGAAAGAAAGAGAATCTGGGAGGAAGGAAAGGAAGCAAGGAAGGAAGGAAAAAGGAAGGAAAAGGAAGGAAGGAAGGAAGGAAGGAAGGAAGAAAAATATAAATTTGGTTCTGAAAACCTGCCCCCACAAAGTAATGAGAATATAGTGCCCGCATGGCAGAGCCTGGCAAGCTGTCCGATGCGTGTTTGATATGCCAAATCCAGTAACAGAAATGTTTCTTTTCCTGACCCTGAAAGAGCCCTTAATACAGCAGCAGTTAGAAAGGCAAACAAGCAGTGCCTGATAAAATTTCATGGCCATCCTAGGCTGCCAAAGCGAAGAAGGACTAAAATGACTGTCTGCACGTAAGCTGGCATCGGAAGCATATATTGAGGATCTGATGCTGCAAGCACAAAAGATCAAGTAAGACATCATTGGTCTGACTGAGACGCAGGAGGCGTCAGTTGCATCATGCTGTATTTGACACCGGAGAAGAATTGTTCCTTGGAACATGCGACGAAAAGAGGCGTCAGTGGCATTGGTGTCCTTGTCAACACGAACATGGCCGTCAACATTGATTCATTTGAATGCCTAACAAACCGGATAGGACGATTACACTTAAAGAGATGTGGCCCACTGCCAGCAATTTATATCTTCATTGACTAAGCACCACCAACCACTTACAAAGAAGATGAAATTGAGAAATTCCACATGGAATTGGAGGAGTTCTATAAAAAGATCACACCTTCTGCAAGATCATAGCCGGTGATTTTAATGCCAAGATAGGACCAAGAAGATCGGCTGAAGAACTCCACATCGGGACCCATGGCCTAGAATGGAACGAACAGGGTGAGAGACTATCTGAGTTCATCATGTCCACCAAGACCATTCATGGGAACTCACAGTTCCATAAGGCTGAAGCGAAACGTTGGACATGGGAATCTCCTGGGGACAGTTCCACAATGAAATTGACCACAATGAAATTGATCATCTTCAATCGACGGTTTTGTCTGACCGATGTTGCTGTCGTCCCCAAATTCCAAACAGGATCGGACCACTGTCTCCTTCGTGCAAAATTCTACTTCCCGCAACGGGGAGAAAAGGCTGCAAAGTTTAAGAAGAGAACTCCCAGAACGACCACCAACTGGGAACTCTTTGGCAACATTACAGCAACATGGGAAGATACCATCATTGACAACATCGATAAAGAATACAACCGACTGGTTCAGCACCTCCATGATTGCGGGAAGAATGCTGAGAGAGAGAAAGACACAAAAGGACGGCTTGTCTTCAGAAACTCTCGAGCTCATTCGCCAACGTGGCAAGGCACGAGTCTCAGGAGACCAAATGCTAACGTCCAAGCTTGCTAAACGGTGCAGAGAAGCGATAAAAGAAGACCTCAAAGACAGAAGAGCAGAAATACTGGAAGATGCAGCAGAAGCCGGGAAAAGCATTCGCACCACCCGCCTATACTTCGCCAACTATAAGACCAAGATGACTGCCCTCTGATGCCCTGATGGATCTATCACATCTTCCAGAAAGGCAATGGAGAAGATTATCCAGGATTTCTACTCAAATCTCTTTGATAGCCACATCCACCTGCCCACATACCAAATTCCACAGGATGGATATGTCATTCCCAATGTTCTCCCTTCTGAATTCCGACATGCCATCTCGTTGGTAAAGAAGGGAACAGCACCAGGCCCAGACAAAGTCAGACCCGAACACCTGAAGAATCTGCTGTCGGTACTCATCAATACACTAGCTCGGCTCTTCACACGCTACCTGTCCAAATGCAAGGTGCCCTCCCAATGGAAAACCAGCAGGACAGTTCTACTGTTCAAGAAGGGAGACATTCACGACATCGGCAACTATCGCCCCATCTGCCTGTTGTCCTCATCTACAAGCTGTTTACACGAGTCATCCTGAACAGGATTAGCAGAACACTAGATGAAGGACAACCATGCGAGCAAGCAGGCTTCCGGAAAGGATTCAGCACAATCGACCATATCCACACGGTAACCAAGCTCATTGAGGTTTGTAGGGAGTACAAGATGCCGCTCTGTCTCACGTTCATTGATTAACAGAAAGCCTTTGATTCTGTGGAGACTGAAGCAGTCATCGAAGCCCTAGCCAAACAGGGTGTTCAAACCCAATGCATCAAGATCCTTCGTGAGCTGTATTACGGATTCACCACCAGGATCTCACCATTCTACAAAGAAGTGATCATTAATGTGAAAAGAGGGGGTTTGACAGGGTGATACCATTTCACCAAAACTCTTCAGCGCCACCCTCGAGAACATCATGCAACAATTAGAATGGGAAGGAATGGGAGTGAAGATAGATGGTCGGCAACTACACCACCTCCGCTTCGCTGATGACATCATTCTAATAACACCAAATATTAGCCAAGCTGCACAAATGCTGGCTGACTTTGACCAAGAATGTGGAAAGATAGGTCTACAGCTGAATCTAAAGCAAACAATGTTTATGAAGAATGAACTAATTCCAGAGGCCCTATTCACTCTCAATGGAACAAACATCTCTGAATGCAGCAGTTATGTGTACCTAGGTCGAGAAATCAACATGATGAATGACCTAAAACCTGAGTTGCGCAGGAGGAAGAGAGCGGCATGGAATGCCTTCAAAGGCATCAAAGAAATAGCTAAAAGGACAAAAGAACCTCCAGCTCCGGGCACATCTCTTTGACTCCACCATTCTCCCTGCATTAACATACGCCTCAGAGACCTGGGCCCTATGAAAGCAGGATGAGAATGCTATTCGGGTCTCCCAGAGAGGAATTGAAAAGAGCTATGCTTGGAATATCACGCCTCACTCAAGTGAGAGAAGGAATCGGAGTTCTGACCTCTGTCGCTATTCCAGAATCAGGGACGCTGTCTCGTTTGCCAAGGCATCGAAAATCAGATGGGCTGGACATGTAATGCGATTTGGAGACAACCGCTGGACTAGAGCCGTTACTGACTGGATCCCACGGGATGTCAAAAGATCATGTGGCCACCCACCTACAAGATGGTCAGACTTCCTTGTCAAGACCCTGATGGAACGGTTTGAGGCTCTTCATATTCCTGAACCAACCAGATGCCATTGGGCTACATTGGCACGTGATAGGGTCCAATGGAAATGTTACTGGTGCCCGCTTGAGCAAATTGATGAATAACGGGATTCAAGTGATCAAGTGACCAAGTGATCTGAAAACCTAGGAAGGAAATCTTTCAAGAAAAGCACAAGTTTCAGACATTACACTTATGATTTTGTGGAACTAACAAACATCTAAGATGTAAGAAAGCAAATATTTTTATTCTTGAATCATAGTTTATTAAGGTATTTAATCTGGTGTTTGCTTCTAATGTTCAAGGTATTCGGTTGTTTGGTTAAAAGGGAAAAATAGGAACAGGAGGCCTCCCCAAAATGGGATCTAAAAATCACATTTTAGTTGCCAAAGACTTACAATTTTTGAAAAACAAATCTGATGGGTGAGGGTTTGAAACATTTTGATCATTTTGCAACATTTCCTGGAACTTTGTGTGCTGTGTGGTTTTCTTTTTTTTCTTCATAAAAAAAAATCAGACAACCAACCATTGCATACATGGCAAACCCATGCCATGACTGAGAAACTGCAACCCTGTCCTGTCCCTATGTTGAGCAATTCTGCATGTGTTCCTCCACCAACGGCAATAGCACAGGGATTATTTTTATGCATCTCACCAATAATAAAAGATGCTGAAGATGGGAAGGTTGAGTCTCAGTTTACCACAAAAGAAAGATGTATTTGAGGGTCTGTGCAACCTACCCCTGGGAAGCAGCGGGTAGGAACTGGAGTTGCCTCAGGGAGAAAGCACTGACAGCCTAGTGAGTGCCCAGCTTAGGCCTGCTGTTCCCAGGGGCTTCTCAAACACTGTCTCTCGCTCATGCTGGAGACAATGTCATCACACTGCATAGGGTCCAATTCCAGTCCTTGAGGCCAATGGTGTGCAGAAAGGATCAGTCTGGGTTTGCCACCATAAGCCAGCTTGTGCCTGGACCTGACCCTCAACTGCCTCTGGACTCTGGTTTTCACTGAGATTTGGATGGTTCCATTGAAAAAAGGATTTTTTCAAGTCATTAGCTGATGGAGCATTGGGTGTGAGGCTATACATGTCCATGCTGATTGAGACTCTGAGCTCAATTCTAAGTGCCTTTTGCCAAGTTTCTCTTCAATTCTGACTTCAAACATTGCCAGAACTATGTGGAGAGCAACCCCTCCCCCACCTTCGCAGGAGCCTACATGGTGTCACCCTAAGGCGGGGCAGAGCTAAGAGGGCGCCACTAACACTTGTTCAGGCAGCTTTTTACAGGCATCCTAAGAAAGTTCTGCAGAGGGGCTTTTCCAGACCCCCTACACACTGCAGGCAATGTCTTCATAGTCCTGTAAGGAGCTACGGGTCCTCCAGATTATTTATTTATTTATGGGTCACTTATGTTCCTGGAGCGGGCAGATGCCCTTGGGCTATCTCGAATGTGACAGGACGTATTGCGATAGTTACTGGTGCCCGCTCAAGCAAATCAATGATCTACGGGAATACAGTGATACAGTGATGGGTCACACCAGTGGTTCTCAAGACTTGTGCCTGGTTGGGCTCTCGTAACCAGATGAAGTGCTAGGAACTGAACTGGGGTCAGTGGCTTGCAGGACAAGCACTTTACCTTTTGTACCCTCTGAAATTTAGAGTCTTGAAGGAAACTTAGATTCATTCTACTCTGTATGGTAGTTGTAGGTAACTTTACAAACTACCTCCATCTTCTTGCAGAGATATTGGATTTTAGCTAGTATATATAGACCAGTGTATGTTTGAGGGAACATAAAGTTTGTGGGAAGCCTTTTATTTTTTCTTTTTTTAAACACAGACACCTCTCCACATTCCCACCTCTTAACCCCACCCTTGTCTGAATCTAGAGGACTAGGGTATATTGCAGGCTTTCAATTGAAACAAACATCCCGAGACTGAAAAATTCATCTCAGGTTCATGTATGAGTCTCCGAAAGAAGAGGACACACAATAGGAAAATTTAAAAAAAGTCATTTCTAAAGAAAATTTCTTAGCTCAAAGAACTAGAGCACATGCCTTGCACATGGGAGCCAGGGGTGTGGGGCAGAAGGTCTCAGAGCAATAAATGTGTCCCCAGGGAAATTCTAATGCAGAGATGGAAAAGAATATTTCATAGTGATGGTATCAGCTTTGCCTTAAAGGATGTTTAGGAAGATCCAGAGTGTCCTTTATTCATAGAAGATAGCTCTATGGGTCTTACAAATGTTAGCGATGATTGGATCAAAACGTCACATTCTAGATCCATTGGTAGGCAGCATAAATTCAAGAAAACCCTTCTGTAGGTGGGACCCCTGTATTGACCCATTTATCCTGGCCCACTCTTTAGCACCTGTGATAGATGCAGACCATACCAGGTAAGTCGCCAGGCATAGACTGGTGCGCCCGTAAGCGTCCTGCATGTTAATGTTGGCCCCCATCTTCAACAGCAACTTTACTGTGTCCACTTGACGTCCCGAAACTGCATGCATCAGCGGTGTGCATCCTGGAAGGAAACATGTTAACAACCTGCACAACAGCTCAGTGGGGCCTGGGAACTCAGCTCAAAGTGTTGGGACACATGCTTTACTCATGAGTCAATCCCTGTCACTGTACTCAGTCCCTAAGCACTCTG
The DNA here is from genome assembly GCA_021461705.1 of Cryptotis parvus. Taxonomy (NCBI): domain Eukaryota; kingdom Metazoa; phylum Chordata; class Mammalia; order Eulipotyphla; family Soricidae; genus Cryptotis; species Cryptotis parvus. Next base: position 106,568 of record JAJIBD010024968.1, on the reverse strand, counting down.
GGAGTGACCCCTGAGCGCCTCACAGGAGCAGTCCCCAAGCACTCGTGGGTGGGTGTAAGCCCCCTCTAATCCCCCAAATAATAGCATTAATAATGATGATAGTATGATGACATATGCATGATAAAATATATAAACAGACTTTATATGTTTATTTATCATGCATTTTCCAGGTGAATAAATCATCCCAACAGCCCAAGCTGTTGAAAAATAAGATACTTGATTCACACATCCATATATACTTATAGATATATCTGTATCTACCTATATCTATATAGATATACATATAGATATATAGTGAATTTTTCTGGCTTATTCAATCTTCTGCAATTTTACAGTAATTGCTTGACTAAAACATTTTTTTTTTTTTTTTTTGCTTTTTGGGTCACACCCTGCGTGCTCAGGGGTTTCTCCTGGCTTTGCACTAAGGGAATGACTCCTGGCGGTGTTCGGGGGGACCATATGGGATGCCGGGGATCGAACCCGGGCCAGCACAGGCCGGCCCGTGCAAAGCAACGCCCTACCGCTGGGCTATCGCTCCGGCCCCTTGACTAAAAACATTTCTGTACAGGGGTTGTAGCTGTAGTCCAGTCACACAGTACTTGCCTTGCATGTGTGAGGTCCCTGGCATTGTGAAATAACAACATCAAAATCTTTTTTTTTTTTTTGCATGTGATAAAACTTGTGAATCTGTGTAATTTGGGCCATAAATGCAAAGTTTACCCTGACATAGTTTGAACAGTGTGAACCTATCCACACCTTTGGAGAGCAGCGCCAGCCCTGCCCCAGCAGTGAGGTGCAGCCACGGCTCCCAAAGGATGCGGCATGGGAGATAAGAGCACAGTGATAGGGATCTATCCTGGGCTTGCACAGCCTCTCGATCAAAATGGTGCTCTTGGGCCAGGATGTGACTCAGCAGGAGAGCACTCGTTTGCATGTGTGAAGCCCTGAGTTTGCCCCCAAGCTCTGACAAACAGCACAGAGGGTAGAGGGCTTGCCTTGGATGCCAGGGTTCAATCCCCCGAAATGCTTTATGGTCTCCTAAGCACTGCAGGAGTGATCTCTGAGCACAGAGCCAGGAGTAAACCCTGTGCACTGAGCGACTGCTTTATTGAAATCACTTTGGTTTTTGTTTTGTTTTGTTTCTTTTGTTTTGTTTTGGGCGGGCAGTGGCATATTTTGGGCCACACCCACTGATGCTTAGGGGATCCTGTGGTTCTGGGATGGATGGTCTACCTGCAAGGCAAGCACCTCTATACATCTCTCCAGCCCCTCTCCATTTGGGGAAAGTGATAAAGGCCAAGGCATTTGTTAGTTGTGAGTTTTCCTCTTGAATAGACAGAGCCACAATTATCCACAAGATTTTCTTTGCAGAGCTGATGTCAGTTTGGCAAGGCAGAACCTAGATGTTTTCCACTCCTTCCGGAAAAGAACTCAGACCTCAGGCACAGCCCTCTGCCCAGCTAGTCTTGTTTTGATGGGTTTTGGATCCCCAGGAAAGCTGTTTCTTCTCCAGCTGAACAGAAAGCAATGGCCTTGGAGCCCCCTGAGAATGAGATGATTCCAAGCTGATGTTCTCACTTAAAAGACTGTGACCGACTAGGCAGATTCTCATCCTGTTTTTTCCCACCAAGAGCTCTTCCAGGCACTTGTAGTACCGAGTAAAAGCAATAATGGAATAGCCGGAACATAGTACAGCAGGTAGAATGTTTGCACTGCACTTGAGCACCACGGAGAGTGATACTTGAGTGCAGAGCCAGGAGTAGCCCCTGAGCATTGCTGGTGTCACTCCCCCACCACCCCCAAAAATAAAATAAAATAAAATAAAATAAAATAAAGCAGCAATGAGTGTGACATCTTAAATAGATGCTAATGTTTTTTTCTCCTCTTTTTCTAAGCTCATGGGAGTTGAATCTCTCCAGCATCACTAGTGGAAGAGGCGAAGCTCTTTCACTGCAATCATTCCATTGGCACTTTTAGGAAAGATCCTCTGAGCATATTTTGTGATTCCATTTCAGAGTACTCTGTTTTTTCCCCTATTACTCTGCATTTTCTTGTAAGTTTTGCAAAAATTCTACCTCACCAAACCAACCTGGTGAGGTAGTATCCAGGTATTTCTGCTATTCAAGGTGAAGAAAACAAATCTTTCATGCAATCCCTTGCTCAGCAGAGACCTGTTAGATGCCTTTAGCAAATTGACATTGAGGCTGTGATTCTTCTCTATAATAAAAATCCCCCACCCTCCCGCCCCATGTTTTTGTCTGTCTCTCTCTCTCCCTTTCCCTCCTCTTATGATGAGTATTGAATTACCACAGCAGCATTTGATTATTTTTTGCATGTTGCACATTTTTAAAAAATTTGAGTTGCAGGGGGCTGGAGCGATAGCCCAGCAGGTAGGGCGTTGCCTTGCGCAGCCGGCCCATGCCGGCCCAGGTTCGATCCCGGCATCCCATATGGTCCCCCAAGCACCACCAGGGAGTAACTCCTGAGTGCAGAGCCAGGAGAAACCCCTGAGCATTGCTGGGTGTGGCCCAAAAAGCAAAAAAAAAAAATTAAGTTGCAGGGGCGGGCTACAGCACAGTGGTAGGGCATTTGCCTTGCACACGGCCAACCTGGGTTAGATCCCGGCATCCCATATGGTCCCCTGAGCACTGCCGGGAGTAATTCCTGAGAGCAGAGCCAGGAGTAACCCCGAGCATCGCTGGGTGTGACCCCAAAACCAAAAATAAAGTAAAATTTAAGTTGCAGAACATAAGCATCCATTCTTTAGGGATATGGTGTTACTGTATTGCACCCACCACCCTAAGTGCCAATGTCCCTCCAAGATAGTCTTTAGGACCTTTTTGCCCTCTCTCCTCCTCTCTTGATATCTCAGGTCTATGTTAGAGATCAGGGTTTGTTTCATCAAACAATATCTGTTCCACCATTGTGTTTCTTTATATAGCACATAGGAGTGATCCATAAATTATCTAGTAGTTGGCTTTTTCCTTCTGACTAATATTCACTTAGCATGATCCCTTCTCCAGTTCCATCCAAGTTGTTATAGCTATATATATGTATATATATATGTATATATATATATATATATATATATGTGTATATATATATATATATATATTCTAATGACCTCATAGCACTTCATTGTGTACAAATACATCATGTCTTCTTTATGCAGTACCTGTTATTGGGACTCGGGTCGTTTACAAAGTTTAGCTACTATAATGAACACGGAAAAGAATATTTATTTCAAATTAGTGTTTTGTGTTATTTGGACAAACACCTTAGTGTGGAATTGCTGGGTCATGAGATGGTCCTGTTTTCATTATTTAAGAAGGCTCCACATGGTTTCCGTAGAAGCTGAACCAGTTTCCCTCGTCACCAGCAGTGAGCCAGGCTCCTGATCCATGTTCCACCACAACATGTTATTTCTAGCCTTTTGGAAACAAGGCTGTGTGGTAATATCTCTCTGATATTTGGCTCTGCATTTCTCTGATAGAGATATTGAGCAATTTTTCATGTGCCTGTTCTCCATGGTAATTTCTTTTGATTTACATTTTTCTCATGATCTGTGATAAAGAGCAATTTTTCATGTGTCTTTTGGCACATCTCTGTCCTATTTGGAAAAGTGTTTGTTCAGCATTTTAAATTAATTTTTTTGGGCTTTCTGTGTTGAGTTCTGTGACTTTATTTCTTCTTCTTCTTCCTCTACCTCCTCTTCCTCCTTCTCTTCTCCTTTCTCCTCTTCTGTTTTTGACCATACCTGGAAGTACTTAGGAACTGTTCCTGGATCTATGCTCTGGCATTACTCCTGGTGGTGCTCAGTGGACCACAGGATACTAGGGGTCAAATTGGGGCCTTACACATGCAAAGACTCTGTCCCTGGCCCTGTTTCTTTGTCTTCAATATTAATTCTGTCAGATATGTGGTCGGTGTAAACATTTTCTCCTATTCAGTAGATTGTCTTTTTGATTTAGTGATATTTTATTTGGTATTTGTGCAGTCTAGCATCATTTATTTATTTGGTTTTTGGATAAGGCAATCTCAGGACTTACTTCAGAATCTGTGCTCAGGGATCACTTCTGGTAGTGCTCAGGCTACCATATGTGGTGCTGGGGATCGAACTGGGGCGGCTGCATGCAAGGCATTTCTCAATGATATCTGTCCAGTCCACATTCTATTTATTGAAGAAACTTTCTTCTACCAAATCACATTTGCACCTTTGTCAAAAGATTGGCTGTACATATTTATGTGAATTTATTTCCGAGTTCCCTGATTTTTTTCCCCATTGAGCGATGTGCCTATCTTCCTGTAGCTGCATACTAAGTCCTACAAACATGGTACATTGATTCCTCTCCTTTATGCTCCTTTTAACAAAATGTTTTACCAGATCCTTTGTCTTTTTACATAAATTCAGGTAATGTTACTATATCTACAAAAAAAGACATGCTGGGATGTGGTTAAAAGTTTTATTAAACTTGTATATGCACTTGTTACTAAACTGATTTTACTAAACTGAGTCTTCCACAGACATGATAATGTTTCTACATTTGCTACGATCTTCTTGATGTCTTTCACCAGCATTTTGCAGTTTTCACTATATAAATTCTACACATATTTGTCATTTTATAGCCAAGTATTTTTAACTGAGTGATTTTCAAATGACATTTGGCTTTAATTTGGGTATCTGTGTTCATTTGTAGTATAGAAAAATACAGTATTTTATGTATCTATCTTGTAACCTATATTCTTTCTGAACTTAGAATAAGATTCTTTAGGATTTTCTATGTAGATAATTAAAAGATTCTTTAGGATTTTTTATGTAGATAATTAAACCATAAACAAGAAATTTTAAACCATAAAAAAAATTTCTATTTATGTAGATAATTACAACATGAAAAAAGGAATCATGAAAAAAAAGTATTTTTCCTTTTATATTATTATTACTATCATCATTATCATTGTTATTATTAATTTTGGTTAATAATTAATTAATTTTGGCTATGCTATTAACAGCTTTTTTCAAATACAAAGCAATTAATACATTGCTTTGTATTTGAAAAAGCTGTTAATAACAGAGTTCCAATAATTTAATGTTCCAAGTCCAAAACTACCACCAGCATCAACCCTTCACCAATAACCCAAGGTTTCTTCCTGCTCCAAGCCTGTCTCCTTTTCTCTTTTAATTTTTAGGCCATTCCTGGTTGTGCTCAAGGGGCCACTCCCACATCTCTGCTTGGGTGATGGTGGTGAAGGGGGGGCAGGGGGTCCTCTCCCTGTGGTGCTCAGGAAATCATAGTGTGCTGGGGTTGGACCTGGGAACCCACATACAAAATATATGCTCTAGTCCCTTGAGGTGGAGTTCCAGCCCCTGATCTTACTGATCTTGTTTCCTTGTGCTACTTTTGAAATACTGCCTAGAACTTCCAGTGAATAGGAGTGAGAACAGATTGTTGCGCTGTGGTTTTAGAAGCAGTACATTCAATCTTTAACCAATAATTAAAATGTGAGTTGTGGTGTTCTGAAGATACTCTTTATAAAATTGAGGAAATTCTCCTTTTTTTCCTTATTTGCTCAGAGTTTTCACTCATGAGTATGTGTTAAAAAATCAGTCAAATGGGGAGCCAGAGAGTCAGTAGAGTGAGTAGGGCATTTGCCTTGCAAGCAGTAGACCCTGGTTCAATTTCTGGCACCCATATGTTCCCCTAAGCCTAGCCAGGAGTGATTCCTGAGGGCAAAGAGTAACCTCTGCCCACCAGAGCCATGCACCCCTGGGTGTGGCCCAAAACAAACAAATCTGTCAAATTTTCTCTCCTCACCAACTTACAGGGTCAGGTGATTTCTCTGACTGAATGAGGAATTATGTTGTTTCTTTTCTTTTCCTTTTGGTTATTAGGTTATCAGGGATTACTCAGGGTGCTGTTCAGGAGGCCATATGTGGTGCCAACATCAAACTGAGCTTGGGAATATGCAAGGCAAATCCTTACTGACTATTCTCCAGCCCTACATTAATTTTCAGATGTTGAATTAGACTATCATTGCAAGAATAGATCCACTTGGTCATGATGTATAATTTTTTATTAATGAGTTCTATTTGCTAGCATTTGTTAATGATTTCTGTATCTATTTTAATGAGTTTAAACGAGGAATAGTGGACTGTAGCTTAAATTTTTATAACATGTTTGCCTGGTTTTGTTATCAGCAGAAGAAACATAACTGGTTGCCTACAAATGGATGAACATGGAGATTATCATGTTTAGCTAAATTAGTCAGAAGGAAAAGGACAGATATAGAATGACTGCATTCATTTGTTTTCTTTATTTTTTATTTATTACCATGAGAACAACATTACAAAGATGTTCATAATTGGGTCTCAGTCATATATTGTTCCAGCATCCATCTCTTCACTAGTGCCCTATTCCCACCACCAATGTCCCCACATTATCCCTCTCCCAGCTCCAGAGCTAGAATGACTGCATTCATTTGTGGGATAGAAATATATACCAGGGTATACTGTTGGAATTCTTGGAAATGGTTACGTCGGACTAGAACTGAGCATTGAATGTAGGCAAAAGGATATACCGATAACCCCTAAATTTATGTAGGACAAGTCACAACATGTAAGAGAAGGGATAGAGAGAGAGAGGAGAGAGAGAGAGACGAGAGACAGAGATAGAGAGACAAACAGAGAGAGAGTGAGAGACAGCCAGAGAGACAGAGAGAATGAGAGAAAAGAGAGAGAAAAGAAGAGGAAAAGTGCCTGCCATAGAGGCAGGCTGGGGGAAGGGAGGGAATCTGGGGACATCGGTAGTGGGAAATGTGCATTGGGGGAGAGATGGGTGCTAGAACACTGTATGACTGAAACCCAATCATGAACATTTTTGTAATTGTATACCTCATGGTGGGATAATAAAATCAAATTTTAAAAATGTAATATAATTGAATACAGTTGTCCACCCCCACACCCAATTTTCCTTAACAGATGTATATGTTTTTTTTAATTTTTTATTATACCACAGTGAAACATACAATTACAAAGGTGATCAAAATTGGTTCTTGGATACAGTATACCAGCACCCATCCCTCCACCAGTGCCCCATTTCCACCACCAATGTACCCCACCCCCTTCCGCCCACCCCCATGCTGCCTTAATAGCAGGTACCCCAGTTTCCTCTCTTTCTCTCTCTGTCTCTCTCTGTCTCTGCACTCTCTCCCTCTTATTTTACACATTGTGGCTAGTCCGCCACAGATGTATATGTTAAGGATGTTATTTATATGTGATTGATATTATTTAAAATTTATAGAAGTCTTCAGGGAAAACATCTAGTCCTAGGACTTCTTCTGAGAATTTTTAATTGATGTATTAAATTTTCTTAATTATTAAAGGGCTATTCAAATAATCTAGTTTTATTAAGTGAATTGTGGAATTGTGAAGAATGAATCTATTTAACAAGTCAAATGGAGGCAAAGCTGTGTATTGATTTTCTTTATTGCAAAGTTTGCTGTGATAACTTGGATTTCTTTTCTTTTCTTTTTTTTTTTTTTTTTTTTTGCTGGTCACACCAGCAATGCTCTGGGGTTTCTCCTGGCTCTGCACTCAGGAATTACTCCTGGCAGTGTTTGGGGACCATATGGGATGCCGGGGATGGAACTTCGGGCCGGCCTGGGCGCTGCGTGCAAAGCAAACGCCCTACCCGCTAGACTATTGCTCCGGCCTGGATTTCATTTTTCATTTCATTCTTGATTGTGGTGTCTTTCATTTTCCCTGTGGGTAAACTAGAGACTTGTCAATTTTATTATTTTTTCAAAGAATCAATTCCTGTTTTATTAATTTTCTATTATTCTTTTTGTTTTCAATGTTATTGGATTCTACCTTCTTTTTTGTTTGTTTCCTTTCAGTTTATTTTGCCCTCTAACTTTAGTTCTCATTTTTAAAATGAGAACTAAGATTAATATCGAAACATTTCCCACTTTTCCTGTTTTGTTTTGTTTTTGAGTCACACTTGGTTACTCCAAACTTGCAGCTTGTGAATTGCTCTTGGGGAAAGCTAGGTCTTTGGAGGGTTAAAACCCCAAGCAGGCTCTCCAGTCCTTGGAGCTCTCTCCCCTGTCCAATATCCCTCTTCTTAATCACGCATTAGTGCTCTAAATTCCCATCTTAGTATTACTTTATTTGTATCTTCATAGTTGCACTAGAAGGGCAGAACTGAAAATTGTTTGGTTTTGCATGTATCATACAATTGGCATTTAACCTTTGACCCCCTCACTTTTCACTTCCAGCCTGAAGGCAGGTGTGCAAGTGAGTCTGTTTTACCAGCAAGCAAAACATTACCAAGGTTAAATTAGGGGTAATCATTCATTTTTACAAACATTTTACTGTTATGTTCAGGAAATCCAAGCTCCTTTTGGGCCAAGTCAGCTGTTAAAAATTTACTAACTCGGGGTCAGGAGATAGGACAGTGGTGAAGGCACTTGCTATCCTAGTTTGATTCTACATGTGCCCTGAGTGAGGTGTGGCCTCAGAGCCACCAAATTGGGGTGTTCTGGGTATCCCTTGAGCTGTGCAGGCCGTTGCATTAAATCACTGGCTCACTTGGCAAAGAATTGCCCAATGAGCACCCCCTCCCACGTACTTCTAAGTACTGTTTTGGAGGATTTCTCACACCCCAAATTATGAATTATTTCCAAAAAGTAGATTGTTCTAGGTCCGTAAGCACCAGTTTTTTCTTTGTTTAAAGCCTAGGCTTGTTCAGTTCTTCAGATTAGCTAATATCTATTGTACTGTTTTCAAGTTTATTGATCCTTTCCTCTGCTTATTCATTGTGCTGCTGATTTTATCCAGTAAGTTTTAAACTGATTATTGTAGTTTCTAGTTCTAGAAATTTCCACTTTGTTTCTCTTTATATTCATTATGTCTTTGCGAGGGTTTCCATATTTTAATTTGCTTTAAACAAGTTTGCAATTGTAATTTTATTTCATAACTACTTGCACATCTTTAACAGATATTTCTAACAACTGCACTCATTGCTGACATTTCTTCATTTGGTTTGAGATTTCTTGACCACACAAGTGATTTTTAATAGAAATGTAGACATTTGGAATTATTCAGATAGGGGGGAGAGGTACCTCATTATCACCAGATAGATTGAGGTTAAAGCTCTGCTGTTCTTCGATGAAATGGATAGAGTTGGGCTATAGGTATTTGGGTATTTGTGTGTGTGTATACGTGTGTGTGTGTATACGTGTGTGTGTATGTGTGTGTGTGTGTGTGAAAGAGAGAGAGAGAGAGAGAGAGAGAGAGAGAGAGAGAGAGAGAGAAAGGAAGGGAGGAAAGGGATTTGCCTGGAATAGTCATTAGTTGCTTAGGGGCTATCCCTGGCTCTTTGTGCAGGAATGACCCCCTTGCAGTACTTGGGAATCATGTGTGGTATCAGGGATTCACACCATGGTTGGCTGCATGCTAGGCAAGTGATTTATATACTGTACTGTCTCTCCAGCTCTGAGTCATTAGTTAAAGACATTGTCTTCCTAGATTTTTTTCTTTCCTTGCTTTTTGGCTGGTGAAAGCAGGCTGTGGTTGGGAACTTTTTTGGTCCATGCCTGTTGGCATTTTAGGGTTCCTGGTTTCTTGAATCTTAAGTCTGGGATATACACAAATAAAAAGGAAAACCTGTGGATCTTATTACTGTATCATTTCTGGGCCCCAAATTTCTAACCAGGCTATCATTTTCTCTGAACCTTTCAAAGTCTCAATTAATTTTATATATAATGACCAAGATTTTGACTGCACTAGGAATAGAGAAAAAAGTACCTCTGCTCCACTTTCCAGAAGCAGAAGTCCTTGATCTCACACTGTCTTAACACCCACTGCTACCAAAAGTAGCATGTTCCTTTCACATTGCTTTTCTAGCTGTGTGTCTGATCTTCTTTATTCTTTCATACAGAGAAGCTGGAAATACATGTACACTAAATGGCTTCATTATGAGAAGTGATATCAAAGAATTTGAAGAGTTGAGTCCAAAACTCCCACTTATAGAAATGTTAAGGGACATGCATAGTACCAAGGGCAGGCTACTCCTTCTTCCTCAGTTTTGAAGTTGCCTGTCAGATACAATGCCATTAAAACTGCTCACCCCTGAAGGTCAGCTATAAAAAGGTTGAACAGAACATTCTTCTGGACTCAAGATAAATAAACAGAGGCTGGAGAAGTGGTATAGGGGCTACGGAGTTTGCTTTGCATCCCATGACAGTGGTTCCGATGCCTGGTACTACATATGGTCCTGTAAGCACTTCAGGGGTCTCTCCTTTGCGTGGAACCAGTAATATACCCTGAACACCGTTGGGTTTGGCCCCCACCACAACCCCAATAAATCAATCCATATGTCTACACATATTAGCTCACCTTCACTGTCACAGCACTCTAGGATGGAAGGGTCTTCTCGAATCACCGAGGTCAGAGCATTGACATCTCCATTAGAGGCTGCCTGATACACCATGGTCAGGTCCACCTCCTCAGATGAATCGCCTTCATGAAGCAGAGACACGGTGTAGACAGTGAGTTCTCCGAAAGAACAACACCCAAGACTGTACCACACAAGTTGACTCTCTGATGAGTCAACTTTATCACCTAACCTTCACCACTTCTGAAGCCAGGTGGACCGGGGCAGTGCTCAGGGCACCAAGTAATTAAATGTGATCAGCCAGGAATTAAAGGCACCCTTCCTGAAAGCAAAGCATATGTTCTAATCATTGACCTATCTCTCTAGTTCAGTGTTAGGTCTGATGTTCAGATCACCGAACCATTTGGGGTTAATCTTTTAAAGCTCTGTAAGATGTCATGTCCTGACTTCATTCTTTTGCATGTGGCTGCCACTTGTTCCAGTCCTTTGTCGACTAGACACTTGTCCTCATTGAATAGTTTTAGCATGTGGTTGAGAGTCTTAGCATGTGGTTGAAAGTTGAGCTATAAAACTAATAGGTTTTTAGTCTACTGAGATGTTAAAGCAGAAAGCTGTACACATAAGTTACATGGTGCTAAAGCCAGTGTTAATCAAACAAATGGCAATAATAAAACATTTCAAACTAAAAAAAAACTAATGGGTTTTATTCCTAGATTTTCAGTTCTATTTCAGGCACGTGCGTATATGTCTTTATTCTAGTGTAACACTGACTTAACTATTGTACTTTGTCACTGTTTTGAAATAAAGAAACATGAGACTTCCAACACTTATTTGTGAGACTGTTCTGAGTTATTTGGGGCTGCTTGAGATTCTCTATTAATTTTAGGATAGGTTTTTTATATTTCTGCAAAATCATCATGGACTTTTAATATGTATTCCACTAAATCTGTATATCAGGGCATTATTAACATTTTAACAAAAAACATGTCTTCTAATCCATGAAACATATTATCTCTTTATCTCCATTAAAAAATATGCCAAGATTTTTTCAGGGGGCAGAGGGGGCACACTCAGCTGTGCTCAGGGCTTACTTCTGGCTCTGTGTTCAGGGATCACTTCTGGTCATTCTCAGGGTGCCAGAATTGAACAGGGAATGATACGCAGTGCCAAATTGAACTGGGTCAGCCTCATGCAAGCTAAATGCCTTACTAGCTCTACTATCCTCCAACCCTTTCTTTAATTTCTCTTAGCAAAGTTTTGCAGGTTTTTTTTTTTTGGTATCTGCTGGTATTTGTTATTGTCTTTAAGTTTGCTGTCAAGCATTTTTTATTTTTTCAATGTTATTGTAAATATTACTTTTAAAAGAGATTTTGAGTGGACAACTTTATAGCCAAAATGTTCTGTGAAACTCCAACAGAGAAATAACAGCGGTAAGAGTGATAAAGATACAAGTATTTAAATTGTTAGAACACTGTAAAAATGCTCTGGGTCACTCAGAGGTAGCGAGTATCTGTCATTTCAGATGGCTAATGTTGCCTTAAATCACTAACAAGGAAATATATACAGAAGGAATTCAGAGAGTGAAGCTTAAAGTGGAGATAAGGGAAGATGTGAGTGGATGAACAGAACATACTTTAGAGTTCCTTCTAGCCTTTAGACACCATGGGCTGATTAGGAAATAGAATGATTAGGAAATTGAGGATGAATCTTTCAGCTAAGTTCTGTAGAAACAGCTTAAATTGTGGTTAGTGGTAAAAAAAAAAATCAGGCCTAAACTAGAAACTATCAAAAAAAAAAGGCTTTTAGAATGAGGAAGAGAGATAAAACAGGTATAGAAGAAGAATAATTGAGGGTTCTTATGGAATCAAAGTAAAGAAACCTTTATTTCTACGGAAGGTCATAAACTATTTAAGATTGCATGATTACTTCTTTTCTTCTCTATCATCTATGTTCATCATTACAATCATCAATTTACCAACTGTCTATGGAGCCATGAGTTTATGAGGGGAACATGGTTTGTGTAGCTTTTGTCTTTCATGACTCCTTATGAAAGCCACACAGATACATGTACTTAAGAGTGGATGCTCGTAAGGAGCATAAGCAGTTTCTCCACAGTTCATACACAGAGAGACTGAGAATGGAGAAAGTGAAAAGGAAACAATAAACAAGAAAGATGTGTAAAAGATTTAGATTGCATTTTATAAAAAAATAACATATGTACACATACGGAATATGTAAAAGACAGGAAGAATATGCATAAAAATAGACAATCCCTTGGATATCTTTCAAAACTTTCTATGTTTTCCAAACTCTCTATAATAAATTTATATTTTTAATAATCACTAAAGTAAGCCAGTTTATCTTTTAAGGTGGTAAGAAGTATATCTTACTAGCTTCTCATGAACAAATTACCTAACATGACCTAGTCAATCTTTCCTCTTTTAGGGAAGGTGACTCCCCGTGACAATACCGCCACCCACTGGTGACAGAGATTCTCTGAGGGTTCACCCTGGGCCCCAAGCCAGGATGCTGACAGTTCTGCAGAGTAGAATGAAAAGCCAATATAGAATATTCTGACTTTGTAGGGACAAAGTTAAGGTCGCTGACAGGTCTCGCAGACATTTGAAACAAAAACAGCCTTATGTAACTCATACATACCTCAGCATATGTTCATAGGAGACGATACAAAAAAAATGGCAAGAGCAAACATCTACCTCCAAAGTGTGTATCTTAGCACCATCTGCCTAGTAGCTGTGTGACCTAGAGCAAGTTGCTAAACCTCTCTACTTTCATTCTACACTGTTCAATTGGACTTAGAGGAGAATGTACCTTGTAGGGCTGCTCTGAGAGGTAAATGAATGAATTCATTTGAAGTGCCTCTAAGCAGCGCTTGGCGCTGTAAGCATCCACAGTCCGTCAATGCCTATTTTCAGTAGCCCTGTTCCCACATAGATGGGAACTTATATTTTCTTTTCCCTAGAGCTCTTTTGGCTGGTTCAGTAGGCTGTCAAGATGTTGTGAGACGGAAACAGTTTTTGCTATTTTCCATTTCCTCAGGGTATATTGGATTAGGCTTTAAGAATGTGTTATAAAGTGATAGAAGAGGAGGAAAATGACATTTCCTTCTAATATTTTAAAGAGAAAAATAACTCCTAGATTTCTGAATGTCCCACTCAAGAGACTAAACACTCCAAGCAACCTTCATGCTGTGGGGAGGGACAAGAAAGGATTTCCTTCCGTGGGGAGGAGTCTCACAACAATATCACCTCTGGGGTAAGCATTTGGCCACAATCAGACCTTTCTTCATAACCAGATTCTTGACGCAATACATTTTTCATTTGGTACAATCTCGCAACACATTTCTCAGGTGGCTGCTGATGGGTGAACACATTCCATGTTTAATTAACATCTCTCCTGGATGGGAGGGGAGGAAGGCTGAAAACTGGAATTTATTTGCTGCTTGAAGAACAATATCTATGTTAAATTTAAGCAACGATGTCTCTCTGGAATGTACTCTGATTTTTTAAATGATACCAACTGTTAAAAACACCTTAGGCTTTAATGCATAGGGCAGGAAATGGACAGGCTGCCATCGTGTGCAGATTCTATGGGTTTCTCACTTTTGGCAGAGCCTGGCAAGCTACCCGTGTTATATTTACTTGTTATGCCAAAAACTAGTAACAATTATGGACCTCAGTTCCATGACCTGAAGAATGGTTTGAGGCTCTTTCTGTCCCTGGAGCAAGCATATGCCCTTGGGTTACACTTGCTTGTGATAGGACTTATGGAGATGTTACTAGTGCCCACGAGCAAATCGATGAGCAATGGGAAGACAGTGGACGCTCACTGATGCTAAATCTCTGTGTCAAGAAGTGCTGTGGTAGGTGAAAATCTTAAATAATGTTTATGAAGGATTGAGATGGCCTAAGTGGCATTTGGAAATTAAAGTGTCAGTGTGATCTTGTCATGTCTATCCCAGTCATTGTGACCTCCCATACTTTCTTCTGGATTAAATATGTGACTCTTGTTCCCTCATGTCACAGAAAGGGCAAACATTCAGGTAATTTCTCTTTAAATTCTGGATTCTAGAAGGTGAAAAACAGGTGAAGACTTGATTTCTGTAGATGCAGGGGGACACGGGAAGGGTTCCTAAGTTCATGATCTGAATCCCGGATCCTTCACATCCTTCACATCACGATGGCTCTATGAATAGGAATATAATGATAGAACCTGAAGAAAATGTTAGACTGACTCTAGTGTGAGTTTGCTTAACATAAAGGTAATTTCTTTACTCACTCATTCAGTAAATCTCTGTCGCTCTCCCTCCACAATGAAGAAACAGGTGAAGATGACAGAGGATTCAATAGTCTAGTCAGGGCCATCAGATAGGAGGTTGTCATGAAGCAGGTCTAACAACTGCTGAGGGTGGATGACTTTGTCCTCCTCCTCCTCCTCCTCCTCCTCTTCCTCCTCCTCTTTATCCTTCATTTCTTGGTCTTTGGGACACACTATACTGTACTCAAAGCTTACTCCTGCTTCTGCATTCAGAGATCACACCTGATGGGTTTGAGGGACCGTATGGAATGCTGGAGATCAAACCTGGATCAGCTGTGTGCAAGGCAAGTGCCTTACTCTCTCATCTATTTATCCAGCCCACTGGGGGTAACTTCTTAGTTGTGGGTACTGCATGCTCCTGCTGTGGGTACTGCATGCTCCTGCTGTGGGTATTGCATGCTTCTGGTGCGGGCACTGCATGCTTCTGGAGTGGGTACTGCATGCTTCTTGTGTAGGTACTGCATGCTTCTGGTGTGGGTACTGCATGCTCCTGCTGTGGGTGCTGCATGCTCCTGCTATGGGCATTAAATCCTCCTTCAGTGTGGGCACATCATCTCCTTCTCTGTGGGCAATCCTTCTGATTGAAAGGCACTGGGATGCTTTAACACTGAATCTGCCAGTGATGAACAGTCCTAAACATAGTGCATTTGCTCTGTTCAAAAATAAGATACTAATTTCACGCCACAGAGACTGGCACACATCCGAAAGAGCAAGAACAAGCAGTGCTGGCATGGATGTGGGGGAGAAAGGAACTCTCATCCACTATTGATGGGAGTGCTGATTGGTCCAGCCCTTTTGGAAAACAATATGGACATTCCTCCAAAAACTAGATATTGAGCTCCTATTTGACCAAGCACTGCCACTCCTGGGAATATACCCTGGAGACCCAAAAAGACACAGAAGAAACACTATCTGCACTTCGATGTTCATTTGCAGCACTATTCACAATAGGCAGAATCCGTAAACAACCTGAATGCTCAAGAACAGAAGACTGGCTAAAGAAGCTATAGCACATCTACTATCACTGTCACTATCACTATCACTATCACTATCACTATCACTATCACTATCACTATCACTATCACTATCTTCCCGTTCATCACTGATTTGCTTGAGTGGGCACTAATAACATTTCCATATGTCCTGTCTCATGCTAGTAGAGCCCAAGGGCATCTGCTTGCTCCAGGAACATAAAGAGCCTCAAACCGTTATATTAGGTCATGGGAATGACCTAATATAATTACTGGTGTTTGGCATATCAAATACGACATGGGTAGCTTGTCAGGCATGCACATCTACACAACGGAATATTATGCAGTTGTCAGAAACTACAAACGGAATATTATGCAGTTGTTAGAAACTACACAATGGAATATTATGCAGTTGTCAGAAACTACACAATGGAATATTATGCAGTTGTCAGAAACTACACAATGGAATATTATGTAGTTGTCAGAAAAGACAGTCACGAAATTTACATGCAAATGGATGGACATGGAGATTATCATGCTGAGTGAAATTAGTCAGAAGGTAAAGGACAGATATAGAATGACTGCATTCATTAGTGGGATATAAATATGTACTAGTGCTCTACTAATTGTGGGAAATGTTAATGCCACACTAGAACTGAACATTGAATGTACACAAAAGGATTTATATGATAATCCCTAACTGTTTGTAGGGCAAACCACAATGTGTAAGAAAGAGAGAGAGAGAGAGAGAGAGAGAGAGAGAGAGAGAGAGAAAGTGAGAGATAAGAGAGAGAGAGAGAGAAAAGTGAGAAGAGGAATAGTCCCTGCTATAGAGGCAGATTGGGGGGAGGGTTGAGGGAATCTGTGGACATTGGTGGTGGGAATAGGGCACTGGTGGAGGGACGGGTGCTGGGAAAATGTATGACTGAAACCCAATCAGAACATCTTTTTAATTGTATGTCACACGGTGGTATAATAAAAAAAAAATTTTTTTTTAAATAAGATACTGAGGTGAGGGAGATGGCTCAGAGGTCTGGAGTGAATGTGTGTCTTGCATGAGGTCTGGGGATCGATCACCAGAACTGAATGGTTTCTCCAGTAGTGCCAGGTGTAGCACTGTCAAGGAGGCTCAGAATAAAAAAGAACTGTTCTGTATAAAATTTCAAACTTTTATTTTCCATCCAATATTTACCTACGTATTAAGATGAGACATATTGGAGCCAAAGAGGTAATAGTACAGGTAGGTCACTTGCCTTGACCAGGTCAAACTCATTTTGTCCGCTGCACAAAATAAAGAGTGACCCCTGAGCGCTATTGGGTGCAGTTCCCCCAAACAAAATATTTCCTCCAAGGAGTCAGAAATGACTTGCTCAAGTCACACAGGTGTAAGTAGTGGAACTCAGACCAAAGTGGCAGGCTATTAGAGTGCTAGTTCTTCCTTCTGGCTCACAAGTGATCTATGACTGTCCATCCATGCAGGAAGCGGAGCCCTTAATATGCCAGTGGACTTGTGACCTTTCTGGGAGTCAGAGAGACAATCCATATTCTCTCTTACAGCAAAACATGTCTCAGCCCACTGAGCTGTCTCTTTGCCCTGTACATTACTCTTTTACTCTGCTGTATGGCTCAGCCTTCTACTGCATGACCACCATGTTGGGCTAGAGTTTATACTCATTGCTAGCAAAAATAAAATATACATGTTCATTGAAAACTGAAAATGTATCCATGAAGAGTCATCTGTTGGGTGACACACCCTACTGAGCCTTAGCCTCCAGCTACATTTAGTTTATGTGAAGACCTGGTCCCTGCCTTTGCGGAATCTCGAGCAGACACAATGGGAGTTCGGGCAGAATTGAATTGATTTCATAATTTTCTATGGCATAAATATTTTTTATTATGAATCTCGCTTGCCCCAGATCAATATTCTGTTCCCATGCGTCTCCACGTGGGACATACATGTAGATATTCCAAAAGTATTGGCTACATTGGATCAACCATAATGTAATCAATTCTCCTAGTTCAGAGACATGCCAGTGTGCCTCCGGGCAGACTAACGTGTCTGACTCTAAAGGTAATGCCAAAGTGAACTATTCTGATGGATTTTGGATCTTAGTGGGACCCAGACTCTGGAATCTGCTAGCTATATATGCATGGTAAAAAGGTATTAATGCCATTTCCTACAAATTGCATTCTGAACTGCTTTCTGGTTCAGAGATGCAGCTCCTCCCTCCTCCTCTGCTAGGGAGATTTTGCCTCAGGGAATCAGCTCTGGCTTTTGTGAAGCTTGAGCCTTAAAGGTCACCTGAAGATCTACATTTAAAAAGGGTCAATTGCCTGGCTTAATCACTAGATGCCCATCTCTCATGATGGGCTGGGCTAGAAGATTTTGGCGGGCTGCTGTCTATAAAATAATCTACAAGAAAGAAGGGGCCTTTTTGCCATTTTGGCTTCCCTTGGCTATTTGCCTTTCCATCCTTTCCATTCTCTGGTGGGCCTCAACACGTGGTGGCAGCCGTCTTGGCCTACATGTGGCTGGGGTCCAGCTGGGACCCCAGAGTCTGGGGTTTTTCCTGTTCTTGGATTGTATATGAGAACCTGTGATAGTATAGTCTTTTAAAACTGTGCCGGATTCCCGAGTTTTCCTCCATTCCCCGCCAGTTTCAGAGGTAGAAGGGAACTTGTTAACTATACACCAAGGAGAAAATTAGAGTTAGTGGTAATTTCCACAAAGATTCTAAAGTGAGGTAGTGAGAATTCTACTCACTGATATCAAGCTAAACATCCAAAAGACAAAGAACAAACTATTTTTATTGTCAAGCACAGAAAATGATTGAATTTTTTTTCTAAATTACTTTCTAAAGTTATGTAAACTGGTAAGGTGCACTGTGTCTAAACACACCAATGCACACAGACCTATAAACTAATGGGAGTCTACAGATCAATTCAGCTTGTGAATACAGAATTCTAAGTCCCAAATTAAATTCTGCAGGGTCATATTCAACTGGATATTTAGAGAACAATATTTCAGGACCAAATAAAGCTTTTATACAATACAAAAATGTTTGACATCTACTAATAATAAATATCACACAGAGATCAAGAGGGAAATAAAAGTTTGTGTGAGTAAAATAAGGAATGGCATTTAATTCAAAAATTTTTTAAAAATTCAATATCTAAGAATCATTCAATATCAAGAATAATTGCATTCTTATTTTGGGGGGAGTTTGGCTCAGAGTCATCAAGACCACACCCAGCATTGTTGAAATGGGCTAGCAGTGATCAGACTCAGGTCTTGCACATTCAGGAATGCACTCTATCTCTTGAACTATTTCACTGACCCATGGTAGCATTCCCTAATACAACAAAGTACAAGTGCATTTATTTCTAATCAGTTCCTGATATCAACCTAAGAGTGAAAGAAGAGAAAAATAAGTCAAAATCTTAACAAGTTATGAAGCAATAAGAAATGATACAGGGGGCTGGGAGAGAGAGCTCAAAGGGCCAGAGCACATGCTTTGCATCAGGAGGTCTGGGTTTGAGCCCCAGCAACACCTGGCCACTCAAGCACAGAGCCAGGATGAGTCCCAGTGTGCGGCTCGGTGTGCCCCTCCCCTGCGCCGCTGCAAAATAAATATGTAATAGTCATGAAGGGAAAGTCAAATCATAATTAACAAGAAGGAACTTTTTACTCATCATTCTTTTTCTCTTTTCTTTTTTTTCTTTTTGGGTCACACCCGGTGAGGCTCTGGGGTTACTCATGGCCGGCTCTGTACTCAGGAATTACTCTTGGTGGTGCTCGAAGACCATATGGGATGCTGAGGATTGAACCTGGGTTCGCTAATGCGAGGCAAATGTCCTACCTGCTGTGCCATTGCTTCAGTCCTATTACAGAGCATTCTTAAGTCAGACAAACTTTGGTTTCATTTTACTTGAGTTGTTTATTTCAACAACTGTACAAAGTAGGTTTGTATGCGTTTGTGGAGGAGGATGACATCTCTATTGGGGCTCAAGGCCCATGCCTATCTCTGAGCTTAAGGATCACTGATCATTTCTGGAAAGACTTGGGGGACCATAGTGATTCTGGGGATTGAACCAAAGTCATACACAGGCAAGGAAAAAGCCTTATTATCATTCTGTCCACTAAGTAGGAATTTTTTCCTCATTTCAGATGAGGAAATCAAAGCATAGAGGTTTAATAATTACGCGTTGACACAGAATAGTTATTAGAATTAAATAGCAGGTGAAAAGATGAAACTAACCTTCTAGCCAGGATGGTACATGATAACTAACACAAAATCAATAATCATTAAGATATTATGGGTAAGTTTGCCAGATTTTAAAATAAATGCAAAATGTAATAGTTCTATCAAATTAGATCAAATGAGGAAAATAACTCATTACATATAATAAAACAAAATGACAAGGAATAAACTTCACCAAAATATTCAGAACAGAAACAAAGAAAATGACAGAATTCTACTGACAAATATAACATCAGAGTTGAATTAATGGATATAAAAGCCATATTCATGGATAGGAAAAATAAATAATGTAAGATTAATTGATACAGTTTATTCATATGTTTAACGACATCAAAGTTTCAGCTGTATTTTTTAGAGGGAGCTTAGAAAAATAACATTTACTTTAACTATTTATTTATTTATTTATTTATTTGGTTTTTGGGGGCACACCTTGCAGTGCTCAGGGCTATTCCTGACTTGATGCTAGAAGGAGCATGCAATGCTGGTGACTGAACCGAGGCCTCCCATATACAAACATGTGCTGCAGCTCTGTCAGCTGTCTCCCTGGCCTAGTGTTAATTAATTTTATGTGTTAAAATAAGTGGATAACTTTATACTCTTGATCACTTGATCACTTGAATCCCGTTATTCATCGATTTGCTCGAGCGGGCGCCAGTAACATTTCCATTGGCCCCTATCACGTACCAATGTAGCCCAATGGCATCTGGTTGATTCAGGAATATGAAGAGCCTCAAACCGTTTCTTCAGGATCTTAACAAGGAAGTCTGACCATCTTGTAGGTGGGCGGCCACGTGATCTTTTGACATCCCGTGGGATCCAGTCGGTAACGGCTCTAGTCCAGCAGTTGTCTCCAAATCGCATTACATGTCCAGCCCATCTGATTTTCGATGCCTTGGCAAGCGAGACAGCATCCCTGATTCTGGAATAGCGATGGAGGTCAGAACTCCGATTCCTTCTCTCACTTGAGTGAGGCGTGATATTCCAAGCATAGCTCTTTCGATTCCTCTCTGGGAGACCCGAATAGCATTCTCATCCTGCTTTCTTAGGGCCCAGGTCTCTGAGGCGTATGTTAATGCAGGGAGAACGGTGGAGTCGAAGAGATGTGCCCGAGCCGGAGGGTTCTTTGTCCTTTTAGCTATTTCTTCGATGCCTTTGAAGGCATTCCATGCCACTCTCTTCCTCCTGCGCAGCTCAGGTTTTAGGTCGTTCATCATGTTGACTTCTCGACCTAGGTACACATAACTGCTGCATTCAGAGATGTTTGTTCCATTGAGAGTGAATGGGGCCTCAGGAATGGGAGTGAAGATAGATGGTCGGCAACTACACCACCTCCGCTTTGCTGATGACATCGTTCTAATAACACCAAACATTAGCCAAGCGGCACAAATGCTGGCTGACTTTGACCGAGAATGTGGAAAGGTAGGTCTACAGCTGAATCTGAAGAAAACTATGTTCATGAGAAATGAACTAGTTCCTGAGGCCCCATTCACTCTCAACTTTATACTCTGAAGAAGGAAATCTAGACACAGAACTATCTGAAGGGATGCTTAAGATGTTGCATTAATATTAAAAAGAGGCTAATTTGATCACACTTAACTTCAGAATATAGATAGGAGGGCAGAGAGGTAAAGAAAATGAGGGAGATGGTAAGAAGCAGACCAGTAAGTAAAAAGGGCACAGGGGTAAAGGGTTCAGGTACGTTGGTGGTGTAGTGAGTGGTCTAGCTCTATATCCCAACTGCAGCGTTAACAACACTGAATTCAGGAGATCCAAACCACAACAAAACTAAAAAATGTGCATGTCCCTGCAGAGAGTGAATAGGTACTTGTCAAGCATGTGGCAGACCAGCGTTCAAATTCTGGTGCTTATTCAGGAGGCAGTGGGTGGGATTGTGGGAAGGAATTGGGACACTGGTGGAGGGAAGATGACACTGTAGTGAGACTGATGCTGGAACATAGTGCGTCTAAAACCCAATTAGGAATAACTTTGTAAATCATAGTGTCTTAATCACTGTATCACTGTCTTCCCGTTCATCATCGATTTGCTTGAGCACGCACCAGTAACATCTCCATATGATCTGTCTCACGCAAGTAGAGCCCAAGGGCACCTGCTTGCTCCAGGAACATAAAGAGCCTCAAACCATTCCATCAGGTCATGGGAATGAGGTCTACAATTGTTACTGGTAGTGTCTTAATAAAAAATTTTAAAAAAACTTAAACAAGGATGTTTAAGAAACCTGTAACATCACATAGTTTCCAAGCAGATGAACTTCTACCCTCTAGAAAGGGTAGAAGGGAGAAATTTTCCTGAACGTTGTTTTAGATTCTGAAAATGTATGATGTACAATCATTCCAAAAAACAAAAAAGAAACCAAAAGAGAAAACAAAATAAATGACTATGGCCAGGACAACTGAAAGTACAGAACTATATAAAAGAGGCTTCATCCAGTAAACATTATGAAGTTTCTTTTAATTGAAGTTTTGCTTTTAAAACAAGACAGATTCCTGTTATACTGTAAGGAGTCCAGAAACTTTCCTGGCACCAGCATGGCAGTGAAAGCTAAAATGTCAGCTGACTTCTGCCTAAAGGAAAGATGTTCATTTATTCTCCAGACATAGACTAAGAGAACAGAGCATCAGGAACCACAGGAGGGCCAGGAAGAGCAGCCTGTGGTCTGGGAACTAGGCTGAACAATTCATTTCATTGTTATGTAGGTTTTTCTGCTGAGGTGAATCTATCACCCTTTCAATTTCCAAATAATAAAGGAGTGGTACGCCACTCATTCATTACAGATGGGTGGGTGTTCTGACCCGGATAGACTGGTTATCCATGTGACCTTGGTTACCCATGATCAGAATTGCTAGCACTTTGAGATCTCTGTGGAAAGGCACAGCTCTAAGTGCTTTGTGTGGATTACTTCATTAACTCTTTCCAGCCATCCTGAGACTTACTATGACAATCCCATAACACCACGTAAGCACTCCTGGCACTTAGTGAGCAATTACCATTCCTGAGAGCCAGGCAGTGCTCCAGATGTTTTATGTATTCACATTTTTATCTTTTTTGGTTTGTTTATGTTAGGGGGCCACACCTGCTTCTGACTCAGGGGGTCACTTTTGGTGTTCAGGGGACCACACGTGGTGTTGGGGATCACACTGGGGTCGATGGCACATAAGAAAAGTGCCTGAACCACTACAGTTTCTTTCCGGTCCAAACACAGTTTAGTCTTTAAAAACAAGCACCTTCGAACTCCCATTTGACCCAGCCATACCACTCCCTGGGAATATACTCTGGGAAGCCAAAAAATACAGCCAAAAATAGCAGCGGAAACACCATCCCTACTTTTATGTTCATAGCAGCATTATTCACAATTGCCAGAATCTGGAAATAGCCAGTGCCCGAGAATCGATGACTGGATAAAGAAGCTTTGGTACTTCTACACAATGGAATACTATGCAGCTGTTTGGAAAAATGAAGTTATAAAATTTGCCTATAAATGGATGGACATGAAGAAGATTATGTTGAGTGAAATTAGCCAGAAGGAGAGAGACAGATACAGGATGACTGCATTTATTTGCATAATATAAATATATATGTACATATTATGATATCAATATCCAAGGTCAAGTGAACATGTATCAGGAGGTCTTATCAAAGGTGGAAATTATCACAAACGTGTGGGAGTCAGAGGCTAGGTAAGACAGAAAATGGAACAGTATGCTAACAATTGTCGAGGGTACTAATGCCAACCTAGAACTGAGCATTAAATAGAGGCAAAAAGATACACATGACAACCCTTTAATGTATGTTCTGTAATCCATAGTCTGGAAGGGAAGGAAAAGAGAGAGAAAGGGAAAGAAAGAACCTGCCATTTAGGTGGGCTGGGGGAGGGGGAGGGAACCAGGGACGTTGGTGGTGGGAGATGGGCACTGATGGAGGGACGGGTGCTGGAACACTGTATGACCAAAACCCAAATATGAACTTTTTAATTGTATATCTTTTTAATTGTATATCTCACGATGGTATAATAAAATTCTTTAAAAAAAAAAAACAAGCACCTTCGTATACAAGAAACTTCCATGTGATACTGAGATAAAGCGGCTTGACAGCTGGAACCGGCACATCAAATGAATGGGATTTGAACCATTGGTTTGGTTTGGTTTGAGTGGTTATTAGAGTTCATCACACCATATCACTCTAGTTCTTATTTCATGTTTGTTGCAGGACTCCCTTAAGGGCCGCTGCATTTGGTTCAAAACATTAGCATACTAAAGGGCCTAGGTGAGGTGCAGGGAGGGATTACCTAAGGACATTTGACCCTCCCTGCTTTCCATAACAGTGGGAGGAAGGTCTGAGTTGCAGGGGGTATAACTAGCCGGTTTTCACTCTTCTGCGCTTCTTTGTGGGCTCTTGCTCTTTGTGAGCGTTCACCCTTCTTGGAAGTCTTCTTCTCCCTTTACAAAGCCTTTACACGTGGTGGCCGCCATCTTGGCCTACACGTGGCTGGGGTTCTAGCCTGGAATCCTAAGCACCGGGCTTTTCCTTTTGCTGATTTGTATGCCTGAACCTGTGATAAGTAAAGCCTTTAAAAACTGCATCGGATTCCTGAGTTTTCATCCATTCCTGGCCGGCTTCAGAGGTAGAAGGGAACTCGCTTCCAGGCACTGTCGGGGACCCTGGCGGAGCGCCCTGGCATTTGGCATCCCTGGCGTGGGCACAACGAACATCGTCTGGCCTAATTATCATCAGACAGAGATCATCTGCCTCCGAACCGTGAGTAAAATGATGGATATCTCATGGTATAGATACATTGTATCTTTTATTGGCTCAGAACCATACATAGCCCAGTCTATAAAGTTCCTTTCTGAGAACTACTCTATCTTTTCACAAATCATCTGGGTCCTTGCGATTTTTAAACTGTACCTTTGTGTAAGGACAATGTTTAATAGAGAGAGGGAAGAAAGTAATAAATTGAATGCAATCTTAAGGGACGAGGTTTACTCAGTGATTAAAGAAATAAGTGAGGATCATAAAACTACAGGTAGACTGGTCTTAAAGCTTGAGGACAGAATTATTAAACAGACTTTAAAATTTGAAAAGAAATTAGAAGAACAGGAAAGTAAAATTATTAAACAGAATTTAAAATTTGACGAAAAATTAGAACAGAATTTAAAATTCAAAGAAAAATTAGAAGAACAGGATTTAAAATTTGAGGAAAAAATTAGAAGAACAGGAAAGTAAAATTATTAAACAGGATTTAAAATTTGAAGTAAAGTTTGAAGAGCAGAAAAAGGATATCAGTAAAATCAGCACTATCTTAGAGGAAGAAATCGACAAACAGAGAGTTAGAATAGATGGACAGAAAGAGGAGGTTTGGAAGTTACACATAAGATTGAAAGAACAAAAAGGAAGAAATATATAGGAAACTTGAAAACTTAAACCAAGAAATGGATGTGTTACGCAGGGAGATTTCTGATTTCATAACTTATCAATCAGGACCTAGCACATACCCTATACTGAGGCGTGAACCAACTAAAAGCCATTCGCAAACACGCCCCAAGGCTGTAGACTTGAAAAAGGTGTATACATTCCCAGCGAAAAAATCTAAAAAGAATTCTAATGTGGCTGATAACTTAGAGGAGGAATAGGAAAACTCAGAGGAGGCAAATTCCCAAGCTGAAAATCTCCCCAGAGTTAATACCCTCAAAGGGGAAGATGCTCCTCTGGCAGATACTACAAGCTCTGATGAGGAAGAGCGGGAGGAACAGGTTAGCTGCAGGCCCACACGAGCCTTGCAGTTCCTGTGGTTGTCAATCTAATAATAATCAAAGAGCAAAGCGCAGCAATCTTTCTCATGACCAATCTAAAGATAGGAGTAAAACCGATTCATGAAGACTTAAAAATTGAGTAAATAACCCCGTTTAGGAAGGCTTGCGACAAGTTTGGAATATCAAGTCCTTATTCTTTAAAATATTTAGCTGATTGGAGCCAAAATAATCAGTGGGTATTGGCAGACTTTGAAATGGTAGCCCGTACTTGTCTGAACCAATCACAGTTCATGCAATGGCAAATGTGGTATACAGATGGGGTTAACATGAATATTGACACTTTAAGAGAAAAAGAATCTGGCCATAATATAACTTTTGCCATGCTGAAAGGTGAAGGTGAATGGCAAAAGAAAGAAAAAACAAGCGACATTACCTGAACCTGTTTTAAAATTTGTTCGGGAGACAGCATTAAAAGCATGGGAAAAAGTAGGTTCCGACCCAGAATTTCTAGGTAGCTATACAAAAATTTACCAGGGTCGTAATGAACCATACTTTGATTTTGTTGGGAGATTAAGTGAAACAATCCAAAGACAGGTTCAAGACCCAACCACTCAAGAAATCCTAAAAGCGAACCTTAGCATATGAGAATGCTAATCAAAATTGTCGAGCAATACTATATAATATTAAGGATAAGGAAGACCTCATGGGATATCTAAAGGCCTGTAGAAATGTCAGTTTGGCCTCCCATGGGACACAGAATGCTATAGAGGCTTATCCCATACAGCAGGAGGATCAGGAGAGGGATGAAATGTCAAACAGCTTCAGGGGGAGAAACAATAAACTTCAAAGGATAAAAAATGAGAAACTATGCTAATAATCACAACTCCACCCCTCGGAGGGCCCCACCTGGACCATGCCCAAGGTGCAGAAAGGGAAAATATTGGGCCAGAGACTGTCGGTCTTGGAGGCGAAGTCAGCCTCAGGCTTCATCTGGACAGATAACCTGCTTTAGCTGCGGAAAGAAGGGACACACCCGTAGAGATTGCCCATCTTCTAAAACTATCAATACAGGGCAACATCCTAATAATCCCTTTATAGGAAATGTTACATGGACCCCCTCCCAGGTTCCACAAGCTCCGCAGGCTCAAATAACATCTATGCCACCCCCAAATGCGGGAAACTGGGTGGGGGCCAGCCCCAGGTCCAGCTGAATCCAGGGGCATTCTCGTTCATTCCACCTACCCAGTATCCTCTGAATCAGAATCCACAGAATTACAGTCAATAAATGCTCTCTGGCCTACCTCATCAGGCAATGGCAGTCTCGACATTCTCTGCCCTAAGACTGTCACAATATACCCAAGTCAAGACCCTTACATGCTAAAAACAGGGATAAAAAGGACCTGCTCCCCAAGGTAGTATGGGTTTAATTCAGGGGAGCGATTGGCTGAAATTTAAGGGAATTAAGGTGCATTTCGGACTTCTGGATCCTGAATCTCATGGAGAGATAATACTGTCAATATCTGTGCCAACTAAGTGGACTTTTTAAAAGGGGAACCACTTGCTAAACTATTATTATTTTTTGAGGATCCGTCTAGTCAGTCCGAACACCCTAGAACTGGTGGCTTAAACAGTACCAACCCTTCTGCCAACTTCATTGTTGGTTATACAGCCACACAGAACCAAGCCCACCAGCCACCTGCTAACTATCTAGTTGGGTACACTACCAGAATTTCTCAGGCCAAGCGGCCGGTTATGCCCATCAAAATTTATAAAAGGAAATTCAAAGGCATGTTGGATACAGGGGCAGACATATCCATAATCTCCACCAAGTATTGGCCCTGTAACTGGGCCCTAAAGAAAGTGTCCCATCGCCTGAGCGGGGTAGGCAATATCTCCTCCTCTCTTCTCCGACAGAGTGCCAGGTGGCTGCCGTGTATTGGCCCTGAAGGGAATGTAGCCATGGTCCAGCCTTATATCGCCCCTATGCCTTTAACTTTATGGGGTCGAGACATGCTGGAGCAGTGGGGGGCAGTAATTCACATACCTCGTCCACTCCCCATCGGGCACCTGTTCCAGCTCTCCATAATAAGCCTAACACAGGGAGTAACCCTTTTAATTGGGGCCGCTGTGGTTAAGCGCCCACCACCTATCTGTATTCAGTGGAAGTCTGACAAACCTATATGGACACCACAGTGGCCCCTCAATACCAAAAAAGTTAAAGGCGCTAACAAATCTAGTGGAAGAACAGCTGAAATTAGAACATATTGAGGAAACGTTTTCAGAATGGAATTCTCCTGTTTTTGTAATACAGAAAAAATCAGGCAAATGGCGTTTGCTGATTGACTTAAGGAATGTAAATTCTACTATGGTCCCCATGGTAGCCCTGTAACCTGGGCTCCCCTCTCCAGCAGCTATTCCTAAAGATTGGCCGCTAATTATCATAGATTTAAAAGACTGCTTTTACAGCATACCTATCCACCCAGATGATCGGAAAAGGTTTGCATTTTCAGTCCCTTCCATTAATCATAAAGGTCCTTTACGTAGGTTTCAATGGACAGTATTGCCCCAAGGGATGACTAATTCACCTACGATGTGTCAACACTTTGTTGATGAGGTTTTGCGACCCATTCGTGCTAAATTTCCTGGTGCATACATCATCCACTACATGGATGATATCCTGCTAGCTTGTGATAATTCCAGAGATCTTCAGAATTTATATAATGATGTAATGACAGTTTTACCAGAGGCTGGCTTACAAGTAGCTCCGGAAAAAATCCAGATGCAGCCTCCATGTGAATATTTGGGCTATGCTCTTGACCGCACTACAGTGCGTCCTCAAAAAAATTTCCATTAGTCAAAAGGGGCTCAAAACCTTGAATGATTTTCAAAAACTGCAGGGGGATATCAACTGGGTGCGCCCCTCCCTTGGTATTCCTAACTGTGAGCTCAGTAACTTGTTCCACACCCTTGAAGGTGATCCTGCTTTAAATAGCCCAAGGCAGCTAACTCCTAAAGCTCAGAAGGAATTAGACTTTTTCATGGATCGGCTTCAAAAATCTTACCTCTCCAGATTTAACCCCGGAGAAAAGGTATGGTTATTGGTCTTCAACACTCCCGAGTCTCCAACTGCTGCTATAGCCCAATTATCTGGACCGTTAGAATGGGTTTACTTACATAACAAGCAGAATCGTACTGCTACACTTTACCTTGAGATGATAGCTAACCTTATAATTAAGGGAAGATCAAGAACCCAAGTATTACTTGGACATGATCCCCATGTAATTGTACTACCTGACCCTAAAAAAGAAATTGAAGCTGTCTTACCACTCAGTGAAATCCTTAAGAGAGCTTTAACAGATTTTTCAGGAGAAATATCTTATCATTACCCAGCTGGAAAAACCTGGGAATTTCTGAAAAGGACACCTTTTGTAATTTCCACCATTGTCCGCTCCTCTCCCATTCCTGATGCTCCAGTATATTATATTGATGGCTCCTCATCAGGAAGGGGTGGAATTACAGGTCCTTCATTGACCACTACTGTGCATACAAATTATAAATCTGCCCAACAAGTGGAACTCACCACCCTGATACATTTACTATCCCATATATCTGGCCCATGTAATGTGGTGAGTGATTCTGCATATGTAGTTGGTTTATTTCCTGGAATTGTCACTGCTTCTTTAAATGCCCATAATCCTATAATTCAGGAGCTACTCCATAAACTACAAGATCTCCTCCGAAACAGAACATTCCCTATATACATCTCCCACATCCGTTCTCACAGCCGACTCCCGGGCCAATGGTTCGAGGAAATGAAGCAGCAGATCTCTTGGCAGCACCAGTGTTTAAATCAGCTGAGGAAGAGCACCAGACTCTACATACAAATGCCCGCCGCCTTCATGTACACCATGGCATCCCATGGAGACAAGCTAGACAAATTGTCCGCAACTGTCCTGTCTGTGCTCCTTTACATTGTACATCTCATGTAGCAGGAGCAAATCCTCGAGGTTTACAGACAAACCAATTGTGGCAGATGGATATAACTCATACTAACTTATTTCCCAACAAACCTTTCCTTCATGTGGTCATTGATACATATTCCCGGTTCATATGGGCTGTTCCTATGACGTCTGAAAAAGCTAAATCTGTTTGTTCATTTTTACTCCAGTGCTTCTCCATCATGGGTATTCCCCATACCCTAAAAACAGATAATGGTCCTGCTTACACCAGCAAAACCTTCAAATCCTTTTGCGAGGAATGGCAGATCAAACATATTACAGGAATTCCATATAATCCACAAGGACAAGGAATTGTTGAACGTGCCCACAGAACGCTTAAAACTCAGCTATTAAAGCAACGAAAAACAAGTATGCCTCCAATGGATTCTTTATCTTTAACATTATTCACCTTAAACTTCTTAAATATACCTCAAGGAGATCCCTATACCGCGGCTGAACGTCACTTTCAAGAAGATATGCAAACTCAAAAAACAGTCAATTCACCTATCTGGGTGAAAATTGATGACAAATGGATTGCAGGTCACCTCCTCATTCGGGAAGAGGCTATGCTTTCATTTCTACAGATGATAACCCTGCCAAGAAACTCTGGGTTCCTCTGCAACTTGTTAAGACTAGAATTCTCCAAGAATCAGAATACAACTAATTCTTTCAATATAAAGTCTTAAATTTTAAATTGCAAGTTGCTGTTTAAACCTCCTGGATTGGTTCATTTTAATAATGATCTTGTTTTGCAATCTGTGATCATGGTTCATGTCTAATATCTTGCCTTACAGCCTAAATGTTTTCTTTCTTATAAAAAAAAGGGTGGAAAAATGGGTGGACTCTGAGCATAGTGCTCAATGTCCATATGTTTCAAGGATTAATGTTAGAGTTTCCTTTTTTAATGTTTTGCTCACAGGTATTTGCAGGAAAAGAACTTGGCTGCTGCAGATTCCTTCTATGTTGCTCGAGGCTTTGGACTCTGATCACAGTGCTCATTACAAAAAAGTTTGCTAAATCAATGAAAAATTGTTTTTCTAATGATTCTGTTCACAGGATAAGATATTGGAATGCAGTAAACCTGTGCTACAGTGCTCAATACTCCGAGACTCCTAAAACAGTGCTCACAAAAAA
Organism: Cryptotis parvus; assembly: GCA_021461705.1. Classification (NCBI taxonomy): domain Eukaryota; kingdom Metazoa; phylum Chordata; class Mammalia; order Eulipotyphla; family Soricidae; genus Cryptotis; species Cryptotis parvus. The sequence continues at coordinate 75,706 of JAJIBD010024968.1, read as the reverse complement.
TTTAATAATTTGCAAAAAATAATTTTTCCCAATGCTCTATTCACAGGAAAAGACACTTTCTCACCATCATTTGCCGGCTTTATATTCATGAAGCGCTTGACTCGTTACCATTTATTACCCTAGATGGGTCACATATACAGCTGTAAGACATTGATCAATCAAATGTATGTGTGCGTGTGTGTGTGCATGTGGTGGCCACCATTATGTTTGTGATTAATGTTGTGTCTATGTTATGTCTCAACTACTACCTTCTCAATTTCTAACCACTACAAACCTCTATTACATTCATCAGCTCCACTGCTGATCCACTAGATTTATCAATTTTAAAATCATCAATTCTCATACTTATTTCCCTGCTCCACTCATGTTGGAGCTTCTTTATGTTCTTCTCTCCATCCCAGACTTGGATCCCTGCAAAGCCTTAAAATCTCTACTTGTGATTAACCTCGAAAAGTGTTTTTGTCTCGCCCAAAATTAAGCTACAGGTACAGTTACTGGTGCCAGTGTTCCCTTGCTGAAGAAGCCCTGCAAGACACCCACACCGATGTTCCTGACACCTGTTCCAGAGCTCAAGACTCCTGTTCCAGAGTTCGGAGATATTACACCAATGTTCCAGACACCTGTTCCAGCACTCAAGACTCCTGTTCCAGAGTTCGAGATATTTGTTCCAGTGTTCCTGAGACCCGATCCAGTGTTCCTGACAGTTCAACGAGTTCCTGATCGCTGCTCTCCAGAGACTCATACTCATATGATCACCGCTATTGCTGTCCCAGAAGTAGCCCCACAGACTTTGTTCCAGACACCCGACTTTACATAAAATATAGCAAATTGACTCTCACAAATTATGGACAGTGCAAACTATAGTCCATTATAATCAGACAGCTAGAAACACTTTGTCTTGAACTTTGCTTTGGGTCCAAAAAACAAGTTAGGATCCTAAAGTAACATGTATTGTCATTTTGTAATTGGAATTCTTTTTTTCTTATCTTAATTTTCTGTACGTTACTGAATATTTCATACCTTTTCAATTTTTATTAGTAAACTAATTAGGGGAGTTGTTGCAGGACTCCCTTAAGGGCCGCTGCATTTGGCTCAAAACATTAGCATACTAAAGGGCCTAGGTGAGGTGCAGGGAGGGATTACCTAAGGACATTTGACCCTCTCTGCTTTCCATAGCAGTGGGAGGAAGGTCTGAGTTGCAGGGGTATAAACTAGCCAGTTTTCACTCTTCCGCCTTTCTTTGTGGGCTCTTGCTCTTTGTGAGCCGCCCTTCTTGGAAGTCTTCTTCTACCTTTACAAAGCCTTTACACGTGGTGGCCGCCATCTTGGCCTACACGTGGCTGGGGGTTCTAGCCTGGAATCCTAAGCACCGGGCTTTTCCTTTTGCTGATTTGTATGCCTGAACCTGTGATAAGTAAAGCCTTTAAAAACTGCATCAGATTCCTGAGTTTTCATCCATTCCTGGCCGGCTTCAGAGGTAGAAGGGAACTCGCTTCCAGGCACTGTCGGGGGACCCGCGGGAGCGCCCGGCACATGTTCACATATTAAAAATAAAGGAGTTGGAATACGTTTACTGAGATTTATTTGAATTCAAAAAGTACCAAAGTTTAAAAAATAAGTGCTAAAGTTTAAGGCAAAAATACGTGCAGAATCCATCCACTGTGATGAAACCAGATACCTCTGAGTTCATCTCCCCATTTCCTGGTGCCATGTGTGGGTGTCCCTGTTGAGTTAGGAGGAGTTTGGGCCAAAACTCTGAGACCTCGTTTTTGAATAGCACTACGTAAATAAAAGAAAGTGTCAAATAAGATGAATTTCAGGGCCAGAGTGATAGCACAGTGGAGAGGACATTTGCCTTGCATGTGGCTGACCCAGGTTCAATCCTGGGCATCCCATATGGTACCCGGAGCACCGCCAGGGAGTAAATCCTGAGTGCAGAGCCAGGAGAAACCCTGAACATCACTGCGTGTGACCCAACAAACAAACAAACAAACAAACAAACAAGAAATACATAATGTGTGTGTTGAATCTTGCCCATACTTTACAAAAATACAGAAACACAAAGAGAGAGAGAGAGAGAGAGAGAGTATCTTTCTGCTGCATGTATACTTCAGTAGCATCTGCTTCTCTTTCTTAAGAAAAAAAACATGAATTTCAGGTATCCCTCTCACACAGTTCTGCAAGACCAATAAACCACAACAGGGGTCAGAGAGGTACTATAAAGGCTTGCATTGCTAGGAGCCAACCCTGGCTCTATCCCCAGCACCACATGTGGTTCCTGGAACACTGCCAGGAGTGACTACTGAGTGAAAATCTAGAGTAAGCCCTGAGAGCCACCAGTGTGGCACAATCCGCCCTCACCCCAAATAAAGCACCAAAAAATAGGGAATAGAAAGATAGTACAGTGGGTAGGGGCGCTTGGCTTGCTACAGCCCTGGGTTTGATCCCTTGGGTTTGATCCCTGTTATTTCATACGGTCCCCCAAGCCCTACTAGGAGTGGTCCCTGAGCACAGATGCCAGGAGTAAGCCTTGATCACTGCTGTGTGTGGATCCAAACCCCAAAATCAAACCATAAAAACCTCCAAAACAGCAGCATCAAACTTTGTTTGGATTTTGTGTGGTGCTTAGTGAGGAAAGTCATGATCTCAAGGTTACTCAGGATGGAAACATGAGCTATCCAAGTTGAAATAATTCTCTTTCCTTCTAATCAACTGCTCTATGCACCTGTCTTATTTACCAGCTTTCCGCGCTATCTCTCGGGAGAAATGTCACCCTGCTCTTGTCCAGAACAAATGGACTGAATGGGAAAGGCTTGAGAGCTTGACTTCAGAAGCTTCTATGAGGGAAGCCATGCTCTGACCTTGCAACTCCTCCGTCCCATTCCATCTGTCCTGTGGGTCACATTCCGGGGTAATCACACCTTTGTCTCCTGCTTTCAAGATCTTGGGGTCTCTCTTAGCAGGCAGCCATGGAGAACGGATCTCTTAACCTGGACAGGTCAGGCTGTGAAATGCGTTGAGTCCTCTGGGCAGGGATCATTGCAAAAGGAACCCACTGTAGAGTTGTTAGCACTGTGAGACTAACTTAAGCAAATCCAGCTGCCATCCCCTTCATTTTCCTTCTTGTGTGTGTGTGTGTGTGTGTGTGTGAGGGGTCTTGGGAGGGCTATTGGGGTGGGCTCTCAGAATGTAGAAAGAATAACTTCATGGTAAAGAGAGTTGTGAGAAGGATTTGCAGGTCAAAAGTTAAAATAGCAACTTTTCTCCTTGTCCTGTGTGATCTGGGAAAGTATGTGACCCCAGTGAGACCAGAAATGAAAGATCTCTAGTTGACTGATGAACAGCAAGTGAAATAATGTGAATAAGGCATTTAGCACAGTGTCAGTACCTGTGAGTTGCTTAGTAACCAGATTTGTTTCTCTGCTTCTGATTACTATTCTTGGCCTGGGGCCAGGGAGATGGCTCAAAAAGGCTGGAGGACATGCTTTGCATGCACGAGGTCTAATGTGATCCTGAGCACTGCATGGTCCCCAGCACTGTCAGAAATGACCCCAACATGCTGAGCAGGGAATTTTTTCAGAGTACTGCTGATGTGACCCGAGTTCCTGAGCACCCACAAATATATACTCTTGGCCTGATCTCTTCCGTTTCCTCTTGAAGCTATTTCTCTGCCCTCACATGGGAGGTGAGTTTCCAAGACTTCATCTTGATGGCTGAGAAACTGGGAACAGATTGGGACCCAGTGGCCAAAAAAAGAAAGTCCTTTGCTAGTTAAGAGAAAATAGTATCTTCTATACTGAGTTCATTTTTGTTTTGCCTACATATTTTAAAGAGGTTGATAATTTTATAATAAACTGGCAATAGTGAAAAATAAATCTATGGAAGAACCAGTTGATACCTAATACTGCATCACCTGTAATCTCAAATTTCAATTTAGAAGGATTTAAACAATAATGGGATAACCTGAGATGGGTCTGTCAGCTATGTTGTATTCTGGCTGACTCTCCAACCTAAATCTAATCATGAGGAAGTATCAGACAAACTGGAAAAGAAGAAGTCAGCAATAGTGTGTGAGGCAGAGAGAGAGACAGACTAACTAAAAATAAATATTAAAGTCCTAATAGACAAATCTGTATAAATGTTTCAGATTAATGGATACAAAGAGACAGGATGAATCAATCCAATGCTGAATATGGAGGATGCAATAAAAAAAAACACTATTGGGTCAATGGACAAAATTGGACTGCAGACGGATTAAAGTCAACACACATGTCTCAATGAACATGCATGTGTGGATAAAGAGAGGAAGGGAGAGAAACAGACACAGGCCAACACAAAGAATGTACAAATAAACAAACGAAGTAAAATATAAAGTGAAACTGGGTAAAAGATGAACAAATGCTCTATTTGAATCTACAACATTTAAGTTTGAAAGTATGTATTTGTTTTTTGGGTCACACCTGGCGGTGTTCATGGCTTACTCTTGACTCTGTACTCAAGGATCATTCCTGGTGATGCTCAGGGGATCTTATATGGTGTTGGGGATCAAAACAGGATCAACTGTGTGCAAGGCAAGTGCCTTAACCTCTCCACTGTCTTCCTGGCTGATGCACAGTTTTAAAATTCTAAGGACACATTTAGAAACAAGTGTTTCCTTTTGAATGACTTCCTTTCTCTTTGTCCCCCAATATGCAGATAAAATAAGAATAGCCTCATTAATGAACCAGTACCTTTTTCAAGTTGTACAAAGAGAAAACAAATTAACCACACAAACCTATTTATAAGTTGAACAATATTGGGGTAAAATCACTAAACTTTCTTCTGTTTGTTTTTTTGGACCACATCATATAGTGCTTCAGCTACTCTTGGTACAGTGCTAAGAGGTGGACCCCCTCCCCTCCCCCAAGGTACTCAGGGGACCATGTGGTGCTAGGGAAGAGTCATGAGTCTCTCGCATGCAAAGTATGTGCTCCAATCCTTTGAGTTATTTCCCCAGCCCTGGTCACTCAATTTAAGAGAAAACCTGAGGTACAGATCATTCACAATATAAGTGAACCTATGAATTCACTAACACTTTGTATGAAATGACAGAGTGTGTATGTGGATGTATGCAAAAACATCGACCCCTGTTTGATGATGTCACTGTGGAGTATAAAGAGAAAAGCACAGACCCCTCTCTCATCACCTGAGGCCACACTGCATACTCTAACCTTTTTTCTCAGTGCTATGTTTAGAAACAGATCACTGTATCACTGTATCACTGTCCTCCCGTTCATCATCGATTTGCTCGAGCAGGCACCAGTAACATCTCCATATGTCCTGTCTCATGCTAGTAGAGCCCAAGGGCACCTGCTTGCTCCAGGAACATAAAGAGCCTCAAACCATTCCATCAGGTCATGGGAATGAGGTCTATAATTGTTACTGGTATTTGGCATATCAAATATGACATGGGAGGCTTGCAAGGCTCTGCCGTGTGGGTGGGATACTCTTGTAGTCACCTCTAAATCCAGCATTTAGAGATTATCTATAAAAAAAGCAAACAGCAATGATCACTGAAGATGAGTTTGTGGGTTTTTCGCCATTTCTTACATGTTATCTTCAGAAATTATAAAGGTTATGTTATTTTTTTTGGTTTTGGGGGCCACTCTTCTGAGTCCAAGGGTTGCTCCTGGTAGGGCTCAGGACCACATGGGATGCTGGGGATTGAATCCAGGTCAGCCAAGTGCAAGGCAAGTGCCCTCCCGCTATGTTATTTGTCGATTTGCTCGACCGGGCGCCAGTAACATTTCCATTTGACCCTATCACGTGCCAGTGTAGTCCAATGGCATCTGGTTGCTTCAGGAATACAAAGAGCCTCAAATCGTTCATTCAGGGTCATGATGAAGAAGTCTGACCATCTTGTAGGTGGGCAGCCACGTGATCTTTTGACTTCCTGTGGGATCCAGTCGGTAACGGCTCTAGTCCAGCGGTCATCTCCAAATCACATTACATGTCCAGCCCATCTGATTTTCGATGCCTTGACAAATGAGACAGCGTCCCTGACTCTGGAACAGCGATGGAGGTCCCAAAACACAGTCTTGCTTATTTATTATGTATTTATTGGCTTTTGGGTCACACGCGGAGATGTTCAGAGGTTTCTCCTGGCTCAGCACTCAGGAATTGCTCCTGGCGGTGCACAGGGAACCATGTGGGATGCTGGAGAACAGGCTCGGCCGCGTGCAAGGCAAAGACCCTCCTCACTTGCCCAGGCCCCAACACAAGCTTATTTATTGATGAGCAGCACCGTTGCGGCTGCCGCAGTGCGTGGTCAGTCTCTTGGGATCCACACAAGTCCAGGAATCCCAGCCCCAGCCCAAGGGGTCTGCTGCCAATTCTGAGCTTAAAGAAGAGGCTGCGGGATTGTAGGGGGACAGGCATGCGCCATACCCAGCTGTGACCCCCTTGGGCCAGGTGGGCAAATTCTGCTCGGGGTAGAGTAGCTTCAAGGCAGGCTGTTCAGACACACACACCCTCGACTCCCTGCCCGCATTGCGGGGGGCCCTGGGGACCGCAGGAGCAAAGGAGGGGCTCTGGAGGGGGGCCCTGGGACAGCGGGAGGGGCGCTGATAAGATATATTTATGCATGATTGGTGTTGGAGTATCTTTTGTTCTTAGCCCTGGTTTTGCATTGCAAATGAAAGTTTGCTTCCCTCTTTACTGTATGCTCTTTATATATGCTTATGCTAGTACAAAGGATTTTTTTTTTTTTTGTATAGACACAGGAAGACAGTTAAGGGATGCGTTTGTGATATAGAAATTAGTTAACTCTGAAGTAATTACTCCTGGGCATCAGTCATATTTCCTATCTTAAAGCCTCAGTTGCTCTTAGACTGACTCTAATTCCTTATACCCCAAAAGGAGGGACCCACATGGGCCTGGATGGACCAGGGCAAACCATTAGTAAACTAACCTTGCCTCAACATGGGACAGACTAAATGTCCTGAACAATATTACAAGCTCAAAGTAAAGTCTTGTAACAAATGCTGTTCTGACCCAAAGATAAACAACAGAACAATAGGAACCTGTGGGGATTAGGAATAAACAACCTGGCACGAGGAATATTGTCTAGGCTACATGGAGTGATCTCCCCAGGAAAGGGCACCCTATAAATTTAATCCCAGGTTTAGACAAATGTTTATCTCTCTTACTGTGTTTATACAAAAATGACTAGAAATATTATTGAAATTATGTCCTATCAGTCAAGGATAAGAGAAAACAACACACCTTCCTGGGTGGACCAAGGCCCCATGGTGGTTTTGCCTAGTAAGGGGAAGTTTTCTCTCACCTCATTATTTCAGGATTAAGGGCCACTGCCTTGTGCATCTCCCTTCCCCCAACCCTTTGTGAACTATATATCTCTCGCAGAATTGATTGACTTGGTAGTCCTGTATGTGTGGAGTTAGGTGCAGTGAGGAGTGAGTAGAGAGATTAAAATTTTAGATTATCTAAAGCTGGTGATCTTGTTACTTTGTTCATCAGTCAGGGAGAATGGTTGCTGGTCCAGAACAAGGCCAGGAAACATGCCAGACCCCAATATCTGTGGGGTAACCCTCTCAGTTTCAACAAGATAATAAAAGGAGCTGGTTGATGATATAAAGGAGGCTCCTGTGTTCTGAGAAAGGAGACACAAAAAGGGGAGTAGAATAGGCTTCTTATAATCCTATTTGCAGAGGCTAAGTCCTAGTTCTAGCTTCCCTCGTCAACTCTTCCTTAATCAAAAGACACCTGGACATTTACCCAAAGGCAAGAGACAATCTGCTTTTAAATCTGTGTATGGATCCTTTACCAGCTACTTTTCCACCATCTGAACCATAAATATGAAATCAGCCCTGCTCACAATACATTTAAGAGATGAGCAGAATACCTGAAATACAGATTCTCCCCAGTGTTCATGGCTTTCAGTCTAGATATTTTCTTAACATCAGTGAACTAACTCATCAGTTGAACCTAGATCATTTCCCTCTTTACTATCAGCTTTGCCTGAATTTTTCTGCCTTCCTCCCAAATTCCTTGAAAAGCTGCCTATGTTTTCCTTTGGAGTCATCTGGTTGTCACACCAGAATTTTAGCTTTTATTTTTTCAGCAAAGTCAAAATTTGTGCACTCCAGATTCTTATTTAGCTTTCCCTTTTTGGGTGAAGAGTTAGAAATTATAAGCAGTACATCTGTGTGGGGAGTGTATATATATATATATATATATATATATACATATATATATACACACATACATATATATGTATATATATACATATTCATATGTATATATATATACATATTCATATGTACATACATATATTTACAGTTGAATTTCAAAAGGTGCCTGTCAGGAGGGCAGTGAGGATGGGAGAAAGATAGGGGAGGGAACCTGCAGTGCTGGATTCATGCTGCAGTGTTATACATCTAAAATTCAACTGTGAGTAATTTTGTAAGTTATGATGCTTTCATTAAAAAAAAGGAGTAGCTTCTCATTTTGGTATGTGTTAAAAAGTGCTTGTGCCGCAACCGCATACCCCTTGTGGAAGTAATTTTTCTGAGTGCTTCCGCCCTTCCAAAGAAGGGGACCACGAGCCAAGTAAATTTGGGAATCAGCATTAGAGATAAACGGATAGGTTACGAAACATATTGCCAAACCAATCCCCAGAGTTGCTGAATTAAGAGCCTTGGGGCCTAAGAATTTCTGTGTGTGTGTCAAGTTCTAGGTGATAACTAATACTGCTGTTCCTGGGATCAGACTTTAATGATCCCTGCTCACTGATTTATAGGTTGGTAGGACAAATTTTTATTAGAATATATTGTGCTCCCCCCAAAATAATAAAGTATAGGATTGAGCCCTTTGAGCTATCTGCTATTTTTAATACAAGTGATAAGGTTCCTGATGTACAGTCATTTATAATGTGACTCTGCATTTATCTAACTAACCGAACCACTTCTTCTATAATTTAGCAATCCTTCCTTTAATAGAACTGATGTCCAAGCCGTACATTCAATATTCATTTATACCTTGAATTTTCTCTTTTACTCTTCTTCCTCCTGTAATACACCCCCAACTTTGCCTTTCAAGAGTGAGTTAAAACTATGTACCTTTGGACTGGAAATTTAGTATGGAAGATTCTTTCCTTGAAGATTCTTTCCTTGCATGTGGCCAACCTTGATTCCATTCCTGGAAGCACATATAGTACACTGAGCATTTCCAGGAATGAGCACTGAACACCGAGCCAGGAGTAGCTGCTGTTGCGTATGACCTCAAAACTCCAAAAAATAATTACATACCCTCCACTGAAAATGATTCTTTCATTGGAGTTTTTCAGTACTTTCATTATGGTGAGAGATGATAAAATTGCATGGAACTCATAGATGAGGTCCATGAGTGAAGTAAAACTGAAAATCTGAGTAAGACCAACAGATTTATCAAGGTCAATATCCTGACTCAAATATTGTACTATATTTTTGAGAACTATAACTACTGAAAATGGTTCATCAATAAATGCTGGAGATCAGCGGTGACTACAAGAGTATGCTACCTGCACGGCAGAGCCTAGCAAGCTACCCGTGTCGTATTTGATATGCCAAATACCAGTAACAATTACAGACCTCATTCCCATGACCTGATGGAATGATTTGAGGCTCTTTATGTTCCTGGAGCAAGCAGGTGCCCTTGGGCTCTACTTGCATGAGACAGGACATATGGAGATGTTACTGGTGCCCGCTGGAGCAAATCGATGATGAACGGAAGACAGTGATGTAGTGATACTTATATATGTATATATACAAACACACACACATATATACACATATATATCACAATGAGGAAGTCGATTGATTGTGAAAAAAAATGCTTCGTGAACTTGATTTTTTGTGAAAGTCTTGCTTCTTCACTAAACTTTGTAAATTTGTGATTGATCAAACCACCTGGTATACCTGGTAGAACAAACATGGAGGTTGAAGAGAAGGAGAATCTCAGCTTTGCCATTTAGTATGTGGGTGCTGTGGCTAATTCACAGCCTTTTTTATTTTCTGTATTGGTAAAGGGGCAAGGTGGTGGGTGACTGTGAGACTGGCATGAGGATAATCAAACTGATCTTTGAGCTGTGCTAGACTCAGCCTCTGCCCTGCCAAGGTCTCACTAAACAACCAGGATCCAATCTCTAACGAAGCTGAACAGCATCTTCGCCAATTAGGTGCTCTTCTGCTTCCTCCTCCCGGGCCACATTTCCTTCTAAAGGGAATGAAAATGGTTTGACCAAATTATCAAGTTTCTAAGCCACATGATTCCTGAGAACGCGCTTGATATCTTCACGCTACATAGTTAAGTGAGGGCCTGGAAGATCCACACAAATTCTAGTCCCAAGATCCTCTGTGACCATTGCCCCAAATGGCAGATGAGTTCCCCTTTCATGTAACAAAAGGCTGACCAAAACTCCTGAGAGTAGTGGTGTCTTTTGGGTGGACCCTAAAATCCATCTCCAGAACCGGTAGAGAAGAGAGTTGGGAAGAAAGCAATGGGAAGACAGACAGCAACGAGAGTGCTGAGACCAGATGCTAGAAGGGCAAAAGCAGGGCCCTTCTCTAGAACCTTCAGAGGGACTACCCTGACATCTTGTTTCAGACTTGGCCTACATGGCTGCTGGAGAGACAACACATCCCAGCTACCTGCTGGTAGTCACTGGTGGCAACTGACCAGGGCTGCAAAACTACTGTCTTCATGGGCCTGGAATTCCCTGTCCATCCTCTCTCCTCTCTAGACAACTCTCCCACAAATAACTCATGAGGTGGTCAGCAACCCCCACACTTCACTTAGCTGGTGGAGCACTGGGTGGGGGAGCAGGAACAGCCCTTCTCCCTATTTCGGGAGCCCAGGGAGGAGGGAGGACGGGGCTGGGGGGTTGGGGGAGAAGGAAGGTGCTTTTCTTTCCTGCAGGCAGAGCAAAGCCTTTGTCTCCACAATTAGAGATGACGCTTAAAATGCAAATATCTTCAGTTACATAAGATTTCGGTAGGAGCTTCTGTGCTCTGTAGTAAATAATCTTACTACAAGGCCTTTTTCCTGAGTGTGGGTTTGAGAGGGAAGACAGCCAGGAAGAACACGTGGGAGCAGAAGCCATGTTGCCATGGTGCGAGCAAACACACAATGTGGGAGGGGGGGAGCCCTGAAGCCTCCCGCTTCCCCCTCCCAGCTGCACACTAAAGCCCATTAGTGGACTCCATCTTTTAGGGCTCCCAGCAGTCTTTGAGTGTACACAAACTATGCACATTTTGTAGACTAGATGACTCAGTGCGTGCATCTGTCTGCAAGGAGGGCTGAGACCAGATTGGAGCAAATGTTCACCTGCCCCAAGCCCCTAGGGGAAGGATGTCTTCTAGTTCAGGAGCAGTACAGAAAAACACAGCTGGAAGGGTTCAGGCTTACCAAAACCACCTCATGGGGTGCAAAGGTCATATGCATCATGTTTTTCAAGAGCATAAACACTGTTTTCTGGGAAAAGAGAAGACAGAGTTGCATGTGCCCTGCCCCTTCCATTGTGGCAGTAGGTGCAAAGGTTACTCAGGGAAGGACGTTTCTTGTGGTGCTGCTGTCTGAAAAGAGAAGACCAGAGTTGGTCCCCTTGGACCCATGGGAGTACTGTAATCCTTCTGGGATGGTATGCCCTTTCAGATCTTCTCTGCTTCATTTTCTCCTCTAAGATATTAGGGGGTTGGGTGGGGTGAGTGGGGCTCCATCTTCAGTGGACATTAGAATTTCTAAGAGCTTCTGTTGAGTCACACCCCAATTAAATGGGACTTTCTGAGGTGACTTTTGAAATACTGCCCAGGTGATTCATATGTGTGGCCCAGTTTGAGGAATGAGTGGATCACATGGCTTCTAAGATTCTTCCTGATGAAATGCCTCATTCAGTAGCCATATATAAAGTCAGTGGCCACTAAGGTTTGCTTCTCCAGATAGAATTCATATCATACCACACTCAATGTTTCTAGAGGAGGTTATTTTGCTGTGGTTTCTCTAAAAACATAGATTTACAAGTTATTTAATGGTTAAGATTGTGATAACCTTGACAGTTTTAAAAGGTGGCATATTTAATGAGAACAGAGCCACTCAGGTATATTTAATTTTTATTCTAGAAGCTGCCCAAATTGGTGTCCTGTATTGGGGGTGCGGGGGGGGGTTATCTAATGTAATTCCCTCCATCAGCATGAAGTAAACCTCATTTGTTTGGAATACTACTAAATTCAACCTTGGAGGTAGAAAAGAAATGCTTTCTAAAAAGCATTAGACTTGGGGATCTCACTGCCCAGTGTGGAAATAATAAGCAAACAATAATAGTAGAAGAAGCAGTCACATATTGAAAGTGATTTCTACAGGTCAGGCAAGATGCCAGTTAATTTTTACTTATTATTTTCTATTCCCACAACAATCCTGCAAAGGCAAGCATCATTTGTCCATTTCCCAATAAGGCGGCTAAAAGCCCTGAGAGGTCAGGTAACTGTAAAGGTCATACAGCTGGGAAGTAACCTATCTTCCATTTCGACCTACGTTGCTCATGTTATTTTCCCACAGCACAATATCTCTGAGAGAAAGGACCAAAAATCAGAGGTAAAGAAGGCTGAGAGAGAGAGATTAAAGTACATGAGGGAGAATGTGTCCTAGGCCGGAGGAACTGCTCACACGAAGGTGCTATAATAACACTCTAATGTAATAGTTTAGTACTGTGGGGGCAACGGCCGTGAGACGGGACATTGGAAGGGATAAAATTCACCCGCAGGGCTGGTTCTGCAGCGGGGAAGCTCCCTCAAATTAGCCAAATGAGCCATTGCGTTCCTCTTGGGATCAGAGCTCCATCTTGGTCTTTTTAGCCAATCTGAGGATTTTGGTTTTTAAGCAGACTTTAAATTTTCTAATTGTCATCATGGAAACAAAATGTACAAAGAGGAGAGAGGGGTACAAAGACTAAAAAAGCTTATTTGAGCTTAACCCTTTATTTGAGTTAAGGTTTAGAAATTTCTATTTGTATCTCTATTTCTCTACCTCTATATTCATCCTTTTTTTTCCCTATGTGACACATATATAGACACAGAAACTCAGAAATCGAAATGTAGATCTGTTATTTGAGAGTGGAGTGAACTAAAATAATTCACTCATGGAAACCACATGCAGTTTGAAGGGTGGCTAGCACACTTGCCAGGAAAAGAGATAAGAGAAAGAAGCAATGCATTCCTTTACGACATTTTCACTAACCACCATTTTTATATTGTAGTAAAAACAAGTAAATGACCAAAGACTCTTAAAAATATTCAGAGATAATAGGAATTAAATTAGAATCAGATATTTTAAGATATTCTAAACATTTTCATTATATATTTACATAATGAAAAATTCCTGTATATCCAGAGAAAAATTTATAACTGAAATACATATCATGGACATATTATACAGACACAATTCATGTGGAAAAAATATTCACACATAGCCTATATGACTGAATCCATGCATGGGTTTTTAAAAAATAAGGATAGGCAAATTTCACAGAATTTGTTTTTATGTGGAAAATTACCTTCAGTCTAGAAATTATGAGTAAGAAATATAGATTCTGTCGTTGCAAATAATCACATGGTGATAAGTCATTACACAACCTCAGATGAGATAATATATCAACTACAGCATTGATTTGGGCAACATTTATTTCAGAGGGGAATCAAAAAAAATCTATACAACTATAACAATGAAATATTGTGCTACCAGAATGAAGAGACATTATTTGTTCTTTTACATAACTTCTGTTTTTAAGGCTAAAAGGTAATGCATGAGAATAAATATGATAATATTTGAAATAACTGGTTCACTTGAAACCCAGTTCTTAAAATTGGTAGGAAGACAAATTAACAACACAACTGACCGTGAACTTATGTTTCTCTTCCAAATTCTCATCTAATGAGTAGCGGATATTGAGAATGGAGTTTTCTTTCAAAATTATTCTTTATCTCTGACTCTTTTGCCTCTCTGCCTCTCTCAACACACACACACACACACACACACACACACACACACACACACACACACACACACCCTCTTGTTACAACTGCAAATCTCTATTGTTAGACTAAAGATGCAAAGAACCGAAGTGTCAAAGCAATGTTTTTACCTTTTTGCTGATCAAACACAGACGGGCGTGCTGAAGTCCATGGTTGCCTGTCTCATCATTTACCATCAGAATGGAAAAAAAAAAAAAAAAAATACCCAGGTCTCTGGAGAGGAGACAACACATCTCACATGTTACAGTTAACACAAGAGTCAGACCCAGTGGAGCTGACAAGAGCATGCAACGTGCATTAGAGCTGCCGGGTTTTGTCAAGGCAGATGATAGAAAAAAAATAGGAAAATGTTATTCCCATAAATCTACTAGGAAAAAAAATAGTTATTTCTTATGGCCTCATTTATCAGTTATACCTGTGTAAGTAAGAAATACTTCCCACACCCAAATAAACAAGTCAAAAACCTCAAATCCTGAAAAACAGCATTCATGGGCGGTCACCTGCCTTGGGTCTGGGCCAGGAAATCACCGAGGCCACGGAGCGTCAGCAGCTGGGATGTTGTTTTAAACCAAGAGAAATCTCAATGGGTGAGTGAGATTCACAGGGCTGGACGGAGCATGTGCAAAGCTGCCAATGCAGTTTGGAATCGGCTCTGCTCTTGGTGGAGTGAGAGCTGCATTTGGGTCATGTGAGCCGAGTGCCATCTCAATGGATCAGGACGTAAATATTGTAGCAGGGGCTGCCGGCCATGTGTGCTCTGGAGTAATTACCGCTTTCACGGCTCATCTTGTCTCCCTTCGGTTCCTATTCTCCAGACAGAATAGAGCTGACATTTGAAGGATTGTATTTCGAGGCTCGGATCTCTGCGCTAATAAAATTGAAACAATCTGCAGCCACAGTTGTTTGTGACTTATTGCAGGATGACATGTGGTGACCAAATCCTGGAAAATCATTTAACAAAAGCTGCGTGGACATCATTTCAGGAGCAGCTGAATAAATATTGGTAAATGCACAATTTAGATTTTAAAACCTGAGATCAATCTATACATATTTTGTTCTGATGGGATCAGTATATTGGTAAATGGAGAAAAAAGTCTTTCCTTCTTTGCATTTTTACAAAAATTACAGCCACATGCTGCATATGTAAATGTGCTGATATGCCATAGATATCATGACGATGCTAGAAAAACAGAAACTTAAAATTAGTTATGTGCATATTGCAATTAAAGCAGAAGATGTGTAATTTGACCCTCATCTACATATTCTTTTAGGCTTATTGTGACAAGTGTCTTTCTTATATTTGTAATTAAAATCTGAAGTAATAATACAAAATATGCAAATCTTTATATTTAAGATATATAAGATTATTGGATGTCATTCTGTGCTCTTAGAAATGTAGTTAATAGGAGATTATCATGCTGAGTGAAATTAGTCAGAAGGAAAAGGACAGATATAGATTGACTGCATTCACTGTATTCATTTGTGGGAGATATCTATATCTATATCTAGATCTATATATTATATCAGTGTGCTACTAATAGTTGGAAATGGTAATGCCGGACTAGAACTGAGCATTGAATGTAGGCAAAGGGATATACATAATAACTCCTAAATGTATGTATTGCAAGCCACAATGTGAAAAAGGAGAGAGAGAGAGAGAGAGAGAGAGAGAGAGAGAGAGAGAGAGAGAGAGAGAGAGAGAGCAGATATGAGGAAAAGTGCCTACTATAGAGGCAGGCTGGAGCATGGGGGAGGGAATCTATGGAGGGAATCTGTGGACTTTGGTGGTGGGAAATGGGCACTGGTGGAGGGACGGGTGCTGGGACACTGTATGACCGAATCCCAAACATGAACATCTTTGTAATTGTATATTTCACGGTGGTATAATAAAATAAAAAGTTAAAAAAAAAGAAATGTGGTTAACTCTTCCTTTTTCAGGGGAAGCTTTTGGAACATACCTGGTGGTGCTCAGGGGCTATTCCTGGCTCTGTGCTTCTGGCAGTGCTTTGGGGACCATATGAGGAGAAAGGGATCAGATGCAAGGCAAGTGCCTTAACCCCTATACTATCTCTCCAGCCCCCAATTTTTTTATTTTTAAATTTAGTGTAAATGCTAAAACAAAAGCAAAAACCATTTCTCTCCCAAACATATGTGGCCATATTTATTTCTATATAGAGTGATAAAACTTTTAACTTGTGATCTTTATAGAAAAGCTTTGCTATTTTTTAGCCTCATCCCTCATATTTTATTGGTCCTCCATCATTTTATTTACTAACAGCATATTTTATTATCTGACTTCATTAAGTTTCCTGTGACAGTAAGAAGTAGAGAGAAAGAAAAGTAGCTTTGTCAGAGAGGCCACTAGCTTACCTTTTCCTTATCAGTTCCTGGCCCCTAAATACTCTTTGTTCATCCTGCTTAAATCACAGTAAAATCTACTACATATAAATCACTGGCCAAAATGTGCTCCCCAGGCAAATTACTAAAAGTTTTCAATTCTCAGTTTGTTTTTGTATAAACCATGAAGGAAAATGAACATTTTTGTTACTGGGAGTGAAGATAGATGGTCGGCAACTACACCACCTCCGCTTCGCTGACGACATCGTTCTAATAACACCAAACATTAGCCAAGCGGCACAAATGCTGGCTGACTTTGACCGAGAATGTGGAAAGGTAGGTCTACAGCTGAATCTGAAGAAAACTATGTTCATGAGAAATGAACTAGTTCCAGAGGCCCCATTCACTCTCAATGGAACAAACATCTCTGAATGCAGCAGTTATGTGTACCTAGGTCGAGAAGTCAACATGATGAACGACCTAAAACCTGAGCTGCGCAGGAGGAAGAGAAGCGGCATGGAATGCCTTCAAAGGCATCGAAGAAATAGCTAAAAAGGACAAAGAACCTCCGGCTCCGGGCACATCTCTTCGACTCCACCGTTCTCCCTGCATTAACATACGCCTCAGAGACCTGGGCCCTACGAAAGCAGGATGAGAATGCTATTCGGGTCTCCCAGAGAGGCATCGAAAGAGCTATGCTTGGAATATCACGTCTCACTCAAGTGAGAGAAGGAATCCGGAGTTCTGACCTCCGTCGCTATTCCAGAATCAGGGACGCTGTCTCGTTTGCCAAGGCATCGAAAATCAGATGGGCTGGACATGTAATGCGATTTGGAGACAACCGCTGGACTAGAGCCGTTACCGACTGGATCCCACGGGATGTCAAAAGATCACGTGGCCGCCAACCTACAAGATGGTCAGACTTCCTTGTTAAGACCCTGAAGGAACGGTTTGAGGCTCTTCATATTCCTGAATCAACCAGATGCCATTGGGCTACATTGGCACGTGATAGGGTCCAATGGAAATGTTACTGGCGCCCGCTCGAGCAAATCGATGAGTAACGGGATTCAAGTGATCAAGTGATCAAGTGATAAATCATGAAATCAAATCAGAGTAGACTGAGAATAGATTGAGAAACAGACTTTGGCGTAGACCAGCTAAGGAGTGCTGGCTTAGGCTCACCCAACCAACTAAGGTTAAAGGGGTGGTGGCCACTCTTTAGAGAGGAAAACAGAAGGAATTAGGTAAACTTGCTTTGCATTCACTGGCTCATCACTTGCTATAGGAGGATTTCTAGGCTCCAGTCTTTCCCCAGAGGCTGCGGATGTGGACCCCAGAGACAGCCATACTTAATTAATTTAGTACACTTCAGTACAGCTTCTGCTTCTCATGGTGCTGGAGAAACAGGGACCGGATTTGTCCTCTTGTTTATGCAACTAGAAAACTTATCCAAATGTCAGAGACAGTATCAGAAACAAATAGCAGCTAGTGCTGCTGGTCAGTGATCCCTGACCGAAGAGAAACAATTGATCTGAACTTGCTGGGTTCCTTTGGCTGATTGCTTGGGGGCATTTCTGGTTTGAAATGTAGTGAGGGTGAGTGGACTCCCAATGACCCTCCACAAAGATGTGTCCATGTCTTAAAACTCAGGATAAGGTGACTGGACCTTATTTGGAAAATGGAAAATATGTAGTTAAGGATTTAGAGTTGGATACAAAATCCTGAATTACCATAAAAACACAAAGGTAAGTAGTCTTATGAAGGAGACTGAGTGATACAGGAGCTAGAATTGGAACGATGTGAACACAAATTAAATGCATTTTGAAACAGGTGAAGCTGGAAACGGCCAGAAACAGTCTGTATCCTAGAACCTTTGGGGATAATGGGTCTGTGGAAACTTTGATCTTGAACTTCCTAAAACTGGGAGGAGCAAATTTCTGTTTTCAACCACCAAACCTGTGATAACTTGATAAAGCATTTTCATGCAATGAATATAGGGAGCAGAGACATAGTACAGTGGATACAGTGTTTGCCTTGCATACAAGGCAATAGGGGTTCAAAACCCAGTATCACATTTGATAAGTTGAGCACCACCTGGAGTAATCCTTGAGCACAGAGCTAGGAGTAATTCCTGAGCACATCCAGGTATCTCCTTAAAAACCAAAAAACAGGGGTCAGAACGATAGTAAAGTGGGGAGGGCATTTGCCTTGCACACAGTAAACCCTGGTTCAATCCCCAGCATCCCATATGGTCCTCCAGCACTGCCAGGAGTAATTCCTTTTTTTTTTTTTTTTTGGGCCACACCTGGCAATGCTCAGGGGTTACTCCTGGCTCTGCACTCAGGAATCACTCCTGGCGGTGCTCACGGGACCATATGGGATGCCAGGGATCGAACCGGGCCAGCACAGGCAGGCTGTGTGCAAGGCAAACGCCCTACCCGCTGGGCTATCGCCCCGGCTGCCAGGAGTAATTTCTGAGTGCAGAACCAGAAGTTACCCCTGAGCTTCACCAGGTGTGACTCAAAAGAAACACAAAACAAGATGAAACCCAGAAAAGAAACAAATGCAGAGGAATTACAATGCTGATATATCCCAAACTAAATGCCATGCTTCTGTTTTGTGGCTCTTCTAGGCCCATTCACATCAACAGCAAAACCAGATAAAATTTAGAAATTTTCCTATTGCGATCTCAGTTTGAAGAAAGGCAGCCAAACAGAGGAGAAATGGGGATAGGTGCTCCAGTGTGTTTCTTTTTAGCAGTGTGATTTCAGTAATGTTTATTGTCAGAGACTCACAAACATAGGGCAGAGCTGCTACCGGCTCTCCCTGTGCCCAGCTGCTCATGAGGTGCCCGGGAGAGATGGCGGGTTCTAGCCCTGACCTGCCACCCCATGGAGCCTCGCGAACAAGCCAGATGACCCCCATTCCATGAGGGCCGCCATTTTCCACATCTGACTTCCCTCTCTTCAGAACTCCATCCAGCAGGCGAGCCTATCACAGCCCGCAGTTCATCAATAAATGCTGGCTTTAGAGGTGACTACAAGAGTATGCCACCTGCACGGCAGAGCCTGGCAAGCTACCCATGTCGTATTTGATATGCCAAATACCAGTAACAATAATAGACCTCATTCCCATGACTGTAATGGTTTGAGGCTCGCTCTTTATGTTCCTGGAGCAAGCAGATGCCCTTGGACTCTACTAGCATGAGACAGGACATATGGAGATGTTACTGGTGCCCACTCGAGCAAATAGATGATGAACGGGAAGACAGTGATACAGTGATACAGTGATTTCAGTTATTGTCCCATGACCTTCCCTTTGTCTTGTGAAACTTGCTAGAGTGTCTCACAGAACTGGGAGAACTTGTTTGTTCACTTTCTTGTAAACTTGTTTGCTCACTAGAGTACTATTTTTTTTAAATTTTAAATAAAAGGATACAACTTAGGATGACTCAAACGGAAGAGAAACACAAGTTAAGGAATGGGGAAGACAGGGAGAGCCCATATCTTCTCCAGGAACACTACAATGACTCTTGGATTGTTTCTCTTGAATTCATCCCATAGTTCTGATGTGCTGCTCACTTCTTTTCAGTCTATTTTTCACCTCTGCTGCTTCCTTGTGCTCATCTTGAAGTTCTTTGATCTTTTGCTCAGCTGCTACTATTCTGTTATACAGAATTTCTTTTGGAGATTTTGCCCCGTATTTTTTGGGACAAAATTTACTATCTATACTCTCTCTCTCTCTCTCTATATATATATATATATATATATATAAAATACAATATACAATTATATATAATAACTATATATAATATACTATATATCCTATATATATTCTTATAGTATATACTATATTCTTATTTCTGGCATTTCTGTAGTAGCTGGTTTTTCATTTCTATTCTTACAATTTCTTGTGCTTTGCTGACTACCTATGCCATCATTTCTTTGAGCTCTTGAGCATCCTCATCACTTCCTCATTAAAGACACTGAGGATTTACTAAGCTGGTTGGTATTATTTATGTCTCTGGTGATATTGTTTTCACACCTTGAATTTGGTGGGCTTCTACACATTTCCCTATTGGTTTTCTAGAGTTCCTGCTGTACTTGAGGTGAATCTTTGGAGTTAGACACCCCTGAAAGAGGCTGAGGGATTAGCTTGGAGGTTTCTCTCTTTTTTTTCTTTGCCTGTCTTCACTGACAGGAAGCAGAATGTCAAGAGGCTGTATAAGAAGCCAGGCACTTCAGAATATGGGTTGTTCCCCTCACACCCGCCCTGTGACCCTAAAACTCTCCTTCACCCCTAACTCAGCTGGGTGTCTGATTATCGCATAGGTTATCACAGGTTTCACACCCCAAATTTCGAGTATTTAGTCAACAAACACCCTACATAGAGGTTCCAGGTAACATTGCTTTCCACATGCCTTACATTCCACAAAAACTCCACAAACAGCCTAAACATCCCTACCTATACAGCCTATTCACATGAGAACACACAATTTAAAATCCAAATGAAAATACAAGCAGAAATGACAGGTATTAAAAACGTGGTAGGTGAAATAAAAAAAACTCACTGGGAGGCCTCCAT
This sequence comes from Cryptotis parvus, assembly GCA_021461705.1. Lineage (NCBI taxonomy): Eukaryota > Metazoa > Chordata > Mammalia > Eulipotyphla > Soricidae > Cryptotis > Cryptotis parvus. The sequence continues at coordinate 54,722 of JAJIBD010024968.1, read as the reverse complement.
AGCAGAGTAACAACTGCTGAAGAGAGAATGAGTGATCTTGAAGACAAGGTGCAGAGACTTTCTAGACAACAGCAGAAGATAGAAAAAAAGGTTCACAATTAATGGACAATAAGAGATAATTGAGATGAGGTCAAAAGGAGCAACATAAAGATAATTGGGGACCCAGAGGGACAGGAAGAAAATCCTGGTGAAGAAACAACTGTCAAAACCATCATTGCTGAGAAGTTCCCAGAATTAGAGTGCTTGTTCCCAGGTTCAAGAGGCCCAAAGGGTACCAGCTAAAAGAAATCCAAATTAGAATATTCCAACACATTCTAATTAGAATGACAAAGGCAATAGATAGAGATAGACTACTGAAAGTAGTAAGATCAAAGAAGGAAATCACATACAAAGGAGCATCCCTAAGATTCACAGCAGAATATTTTCAGATGAAACACTTTGAGTCCGAAGACAATGGTAGGATTTTGTGAAAAGACTCAATGAAATGAAGGCCTCACCAAGAATTCTTTACCTACCTAGACTCACATTCATATTTGAAGGAGAGATACACGACTTCATGGATAAGCAACAACTCAGGAACTTCATAGACTCAAAACCAACTTTAAAAGAGGGACTGAAGGAGCTACTGTAAGATAATACAAACCTCAAAAAGCACAACAAGCTTATTCAGGAAGATGGCATAAAATCCCATGACCATAATCTCTCTCAATGTCAATGGCCTAAATGCACCAATTAAGAGACACAGATTAGCAAAGTGGATTAAAAAAACTGAATCCAACATTCTTCTGCCTACAAGAAATGCATCTGAATAATCAGAGGAAACACGGATTCAAAGTCAAAGGCTGGAAAACAATTCTCCATGCAAACAGCTCCTCTATAAAGGCCAGTGTGGCCATACTAATATCTGACAACATAGACTTCAGTCTGTAAAAATTTAGAAGGGACGGTGAAGGCCATTTCTTAATAATTAAGGGATATGTATATCAGGAAGAAATCACACTCCTAAACATGTATGCACCCAAGAGGACCAGAGAAATACTTAAAACAACTGTTAATAGACTTTATAAAAGACATTAACATAACACAATTGTAGTTGGAGACTTCAACACTGCTCTATCAACTCTTGATAGATCGACAAGACTGAAACTCACAAAGGAAATACTGGCACTAAAGGAAGAAATGGAAGAAAGAGTGCTGGTAGATATATACAGGGCTTTTCATTCCACAAAAGCTGAATACACATTTTTCTCTAGTGTACATGGAACATACTTTAAGACAGATCATATACTGAGCCACAAAACAAACCTCAATAAAATAATAAAGAGAGAAACTGTGTCAACTATTTTTTTCAGACCATGATGCACTGAAAATGGAAGTTAACCACACATAGAAACAGAGAGTCAAGCCAAACACTTGGAAACTGAACAGCTTACTGCTGAACAATCAGTGGGTCATGAAAAAGATCAAAGAGGAAATCCAAAGATTCCTGGAAACAAATGAAAATGAAGAAATGAGCTATCAGAACTTGTGGGATACAGCAAAAGCAGTGTTAAGAGGAAAGTTCATAGCTCTGCAAGCATTCATCAGGAAAGAAGAAAGAGCCCACATAAATAACCACATAAATCACAGCTCAAAATATTAGAACAGACCAACAAAAATAGCCCAACCCAGGCAGAAAGAAGGAAATAATAAAACTTAGAGTGGAAATCAACGAGCTGGAATCCCAAAAAACAATCCAAAAGATTAATGAAACCAAGAGCTGGCTCTTTGAGAAAATAAACAAGATCGACAAACCACTTGCAAGACTTGTAAGGGCATGGAAAGAAAGAACCCAAATAAATAGAATCAGAAATGAAAAGGGGGAAATCATAACAGAAACCAAGAAATTCAAAAGATCATCAGAGATTACTTTGAGAGTCTGTATGCTACGAAACAAGAGAACCTGAAAAAAAATAGACAAAGAAGAAATTGGAATGGTCAAAAGGCATATGAAAAAATGCTCATCATCACTAATCATCAGAGAGATGCTAATCAAAACAACAGTGAGGTATCATCTCACACCACAGAGACTGGCAAACATCCAAAAGAGCAAGAACTGGTGCTGGTGTGGTTGGCGGAGAAAAAAGGATACTCTTGATTGTTGATTGGAATGTCAACTGGTACAGCCTTTTTGGAAAACAATATGGACATTCCTCTAAAAAACTAGAAATTGAGCTCCCATTTGACTGAGCCATACCAATCCTGGGGATATATCCTGGGAAGCTAAAAACACACAGCAGAAACACCATCTGCACTTTCATGTTCATAGCAGCATTATTCAAAATAGCCAGAATCTGGAAACAACCAGTGCCTGAGAACTTATGAATGGATCAAGAGACTTTGCTATATCTTCACAATGGAATATTATGCAGCTATTAGGAAAAACTAAGTTATGAAATTTGCCTATAAATAGATGGACATGGAGAGGATCATGCTGACTAAAATTAGCTAGAAAGAAAAGGACAGATTTAGAATAATAGCATTTATTTGCATTATATAGTATATATAGTATATAGTGTATATATAGTGTAGAGAGAGAGAGTATGATAACCAATATCCTAGGCCAGGAAAAACATGGATCAGGAGGTCTGGTCAATAGGCAGATCAACTGCAAGTTTATCGGAGACAGAGGTTAAGTAAGACAGAGAAGGGAAAAGTATGCTAATAATCATTGGAAATGATAATATCAGCCTATAACTGAGCATTGTATGTAAAAAAAGGATATATATGATAACCTCTAAATATATGTATTGTAAGCCACAATGTGTAAGAGAAGGGAGAGAGAGAGAGAGAGAGAGAGAGAGAGAGAGAGAGAGAGAGAGAGAGAGAGAGAGAGAAGAGAAGAGTTAAAGTGCTTGCCATAGAGATAGGCTTGGGGAGAGGGGAGGGAATTGGGGGACATTGGTGGTGTGAAATGGATACTGGTGGAGGGATGGGTGCTTGAATACTGTATGACTGAAACCCAAACATGAATATCTTTGTAATTGTATATCTCACAGTGGCATAATAAAAATATTTTTTAAAAAAAGAGAGAAACAAAATGGCTATCATCTTTTACATTAAAAAGAATATGGGTTGTCGGGCGCTCCGCCGGGGTCCCCGACAGTGCCGGGAAGGGAGTTCCCTTCTACCTCCAAAAGCCGGCGAGGAATGGATGAGCACTCAGGGATCCGATGAGGTTTTAAAAGACTTTACTTATCACAGGTTCAGGCATACAAATCAGCAAAAGGAAAAACCCGATGCTTAGGATTCCAGGCTAGAACCCCAGCCACGTGTAGGCCAAGATGGCGACCACCACGTGTATAAGCTTTGGGAAAAGAGAAGAACACTTCCAAGCAGGGCGACCGCTCACAGCGAGCAACAGCCCCCAAAGAAGCGCGGGAGAGTGAAAACCGGCTAGTTTATACCCATGCAACTCAGGCCTTCCTCCCATTGTTATGGAAAGCAGGGAGTGTTAAATGTCCTTAGATAATCCCTCCCTGCACCTCACCTAGGCCCTTTATTGTGCTAATGTTTTGAGCCAAATGCCCTTAAAGGAGTCCTGCAACAACTCCCCTGATTAGTTTACTAATAAAAATTGAAAAGGTAAGAAATATTTAGTAATGTACAGAAAATTAAGATAAGAAAAAACAATTCGAATTACAAAATGATAATACATGTTACTTTAGGATCCTAACTTGTTTTTGGACCCAAAGCAAAGTTCAAGATAAAGTGTTTTTAGCTGTCTGATTATAACGGACTATAGTTTGCACTGTCCATAATTTGTGAGAGTCAATTTGCTATATTTTTATGTAAAGTCGGGTGTCTGGAACAAAGTCTGTGGGGCTACTTCTGGAACAGCAATAGCGGTGATCATATGAGTATGAGTCTTTGGAGAGCAGCGATCAGGAACTCGTTGAATTGTCAGGAACACTGGATTGGGTCTCAGGAACACTGGAACAAGTATCTCGAATTCTGGAACAGGAGTCTTGAGTGCTGGAACAGATGTCCGGAACATCGGTGTGATATCTTGAACTCTGGAACAGGAGTCTTGAGTGCTGGAACAGGTGTCCGGAACATCGGTGTGATATCTTGAACTCTGGAACAGGAGTCTTGAGCGCTGGAGCAGGTGTCTGGAACATCGGTGTGGGCGTCTTGCAGGGCTTCTTCAGCAAGGGAACATTGGCACCGGTAACTGTACCTGTAGCTTAGGCGAGACAAAAACACTTTTCGAGGTTAATCACAAGTAGAGATTTTAAGGCTTTGTAGGGATCCAAGTCTGGGATGGAGAGAAGAATATAAAGAAGCTCCAACATGGGTGGAGCAGGGAAATAAGTATGAGAATTGATGATTTTAAAATTGATAAATCTAGTGGATCAGCAGTGGAGTTGATGAATGTAATAGAGGTTTGTAGTGGTCAGAAATTGAGAAGGTAGTAGTTGAGACATAACATAGACACAACATTAATCACAAACATAATGGTGGCCACCACATGCACACACACGCACACATACATTTGATCGATCAATATCTTACAGCTGTATATGTGACCCATTTAGGGTGATAAATGGTAACGAGTCAAGTGCTTCATAAATATAAAGCCGGCAAATGATGGTGAGAAAGTGTCTTTTCCTGTGAATAGAGCATTGGGAAAAATTAGTTTTGCAAATTATTAAATTTTTAGCGAGCACTGTTTTAGGAGTCTCGGAGTATTGAGCACTGTAGTGCAGGTTTACTGGATTCGAATATCTCATCCTGTGAACAGAATCATTAGAAAAACAATTTTTTATTGATTTAGCAAACATTTTTTGTAATGAGCACTGTGATCAGAGTCCACCCATTTTTCCACCCTTTTTTTTTTTGTAAGAAAGAAAATATTTAGGCTGTAAGGCAAGATATTAGACATGAACCATGATCACAGACTGCAAAACAAGATCATTATTAAAAGGAACCAATCCAGGAAGTTTAAACAGCAACTTGCAATTTAAAATTTAAGACTTTATATTGAAAGAATTAGTTGTTTTCTGATTCTTGGAGAATTCTAGTCTTAACAAGTCGCAGAGGGACCCAGAGTTTCTTGGCAGGGTTATCGTCTGTAGAAATGAAAGCATAGCCTCTTCCCCGAATGAGGAGGTGACCTGCAATCCATTTATCATCAATTTTCACCCAGATAGGTGAATTGACTGTTTTTTGAGTTTGCATATCTTCTTGAAATTGACGTTCAGCCGCGGTATAGGGATCTCCTTGAGGTATATTTAATAAGTTTAAGGTGAATAATGTTAAAGATAAAGAATCCATTGGAGGCATGCTTGTTTTTCGTTGCTTTAATAGCTGAGTTTTAAGTGTTCTGTGGGCACGTTCAACTATTCCTTGTCCTTGTGGATTATATGGAATTCCTGTAATATGTTTGATCTGCCATTCCTTGCAAAAGGATTTGAAGGTTTTGCTGGTGTAAGCAGGACCATTATCTGTTTTTATGGTATGGGGAATACCCATGACGAAGAAGCACTGGAGTAAAAATGAACAAAACAGATTTAGCTCTTTCCAGACGTCATAGGAACAGCCCATATGAACCGGGAATATGTATTGATGACCACATGAAGGAAAGGTTTGTTGGGAAATAAGTTAGTATGAGTTATATCCATCTGCCACAATTGGTTTGTCTGTAAACCTCGAGGATTTGCTCCTGCTACATGAGATGTACAATGTAAAGGAGCACAGATAGGACAGTTGGCGGACAATTTGTCTAGCTTGTCTCCATGGGATGCCATGGTGTACATGAAGGCGGCGGGCATTTGTATGTAGAGTCTGGTGCTCTTCCTCAGCTGATTTAAATACTGGTGCTGCCAAGAGATCTGCTGCTTCGTTTCCTCGAACCATTGGCCCGGGGAGTCGGCTGTGAGAACGGATGTGGGAGATGTATATAGGGAATGTTCTATTTCGGAGGAGATCTTGTAGTTTATGGAGCAGCTCCTGAATTATAGGATTATGGGCATTTAAAGAAGCAGTGACAATTCCAGGAAATAAACCAACTACATATGCAGAATCACTCACCACATTACATGGGCCAGATACATGGGATAGTAAATGTATCAGGGTGGCGAGTTCCACTTGTTGGGCAGATTTGTAATTTGTATGCACAGTAGTGGTCAACGAAGGACCTGTAATTCCACCCCTTCCTGATGAGGAGCCATCAATATAATACACTGGAGCATCAGGAATGGGAGAGGAGCGGACAATGGTGGAAATTATAAAAGGTGTCCTTTTCAGAAATTCCCAGGTTTTTCCAGCTGGGTAATGATAAGATATTTCTCCTGAAAAATCTGCTAAAGCTCTCTGAAGGATTTCACTGAGTGGTAAAACAGCTTCAATTTCTTTTTTAGGGTCAGGTAGTACAATTACATGGGGATCATGTCCAAGTAATACTTGGGTTCTTGATCTTCCCTTAATTATAAGGTTAGCTATCATCTCAAGGTAAGGTGTAGCAGTACGATTCTGCTTGTTATGTAAGTAAACCCATTCTAACGGTCCAGATAATTGGGCTATAGCAGCAGTTGGAGACTCGGGAGTGTTGAAGACCAAGAACCATACCTTTTCTCCGGGATTAAATCTGGAGAGGTAAGATTTTTGAAGCCGATTCATGAAAAAATCTAATTCCTTCTGAGCTTTAGGAGTTAGCTGCCTTGGGCTATTTAAAGCAGGATCACCTTTAAGGGTGTGGAACAGGTTACTGAGCTCACAGTTAGGAATACCAAGGGAGGGGCGCACCCAGTTGATATCCCCAGCAGTTTTTGAAAATCATTCAAGGTTTTGAGCCTTTTCTGACTAATGGAGATCTTTTGAGGACGTACTGTAGTGCGGTCAAGAGCATAGCCCAAATATTCATATGGAGGCTGCATCTGGATTTTCTCCGGAGCTACTTGTAAGCCAGCCTCTGGTAAAACTGTCATTACATCATTATATAAATTCTGGAGATCTCTGGAATTATCACAAGCTAGCAGGATATCATCCATGTAGTGGATGATGTATGCACCAGGAAATTTAGCACGAATGGGTCGCAAAACCTCATCAACAAAGTGTTGACACATTGTAGGTGAATTAGTCATTCCTTGGGGCAATACTGTCCACTGAAACCTACGTAAAGGACCTTTATGATTAATGGAAGGGACTGAAAATGCAAACCTTTTCCGATCATCTGGGTGGATAGGTATGCTGTAAAAGCAGTCTTTTAAATCTATGATAATTAGCGGCCAATCCTTAGGAATATCTGCTGGAGAGGGGAGCCCAGGTTGTAGGGCTCCCATGGGGACCATAGTAGAATTTACATTCCTTAAGTCAATCAGCAAACGCCATTTGCCTGATTTTTTCTGTATTACAAAAACAGGAGAATTCCATTCTGAAAACGTTTCCTCAATATGTCCTAATTTCAGCTGTTCTTCCACTAGATTTGTTAGCGCCTCTAACTTTTTGGTATTGAGGGGCCACTGTGGTGTCCATATAGGTTTGTCAGACTTCCACTGAATACGGATAGGTAGTGGGCGCTTAACCACAGCGGCCCCAATTAAAAAAGGGTTACTCCCGGTGTTAGGCTTATTATGGAGAGCTGGAATTGGTGCTCAACGGGAATTGGACGAGGTATGTGGATTACTGCCCCCCACTGCTCCAGCATGTCTCGACCCCATAAAGTTAAAGGCATAGGGGCTATATAAGGCTGGACCATGGCTACATTCCCTTCAGGGCCAATACACGGCAGCCACCTGGCACTCTGTCGGAGAAGAGAGGAGGAGATATTGCCTACCCCGCTCAGGCTATGGGACACTTTCTTTAGGGCCCAGTTAGAGGGCCAATACTTGGTGGAGATTATGGATATGTCTGCCCCTGTATCCAACATGCCTTTGAATTTCCTTTTATAAATTTCGATGGGTATAACCGGCCGCTTGGCCTGAGAAATTCTGGCAGTGTACCCAACTAGATAGTTAGCAGGTGGCTGGTGGGCTTGGTTCTGTGTGGCTGCATAACCAACAATGAAGTTGGCAGAATGGTTGGTACTGTTTAAGCCACCAGCTGTAGGGTGTTCGGACTGACTACACGGATCCTCAAAAAATAATAATAGTTTAGCAAGTGGTTCCCCTTTTTTAAAAGTCCATTTAGTTGGCACAGATATTGACAGTATTATCTCTCCATGAGATTCAGGATCCAGAAGTCCGAAATGCACCATAATTCCCTTAAATTTCAGCCAATCGCTCCCCTGAATTAAACCCATACTACCTGGGGGAGCAGGTCCTTTTTATCCCTGTTTTTAACATGTAGGGGTCTTGACTTGGGTATATTGTGACAGTCTTAGGGCAGAGAATGTCGAGACTGTCACTGCCTGATGGGGTAGGCCAGAGAGCATTTATTGACTGTAATTCTGTGGATTCTGATTCGGAGGATAGTGGGCAGGTGGAATGAAGGAGAGTGCCCCTGGATTCAGCTGGGCCTGGGGCTGGCCCCCACCCAGTTTCCCGCATTAGGGGAGGAATAGATGTTATTTGAGCCTGCTGAGCTTGTGGAACCTGGGAGGGGTCCATGTAACATTTCCTATAAAGGGATTATTAGAATGTTGCCCTGTATTGATAGTTTTAGGAGATGGGCAATCTCTACGGGTGTGTCCCTTCTTTCCGCAGCTAAAGCAGGTTATCTGTCCAGATGAAGCCTGAGGCTGACTTCGCCTCCAAGACCGACAGTCTCTGGCGCAATGTTTTCCTTTTCTGCACCTTGGGCATGGTCCAGGTGGGGCCCTTCGAGGGGTGGAGCTGCGATTATTAGAATAGTTTCTTCGATTATTGTTTATTCTTTGAAGTTTATTGTTTCTCCCCCTAGAGCTGTCTGACTTGTTTCTCCCCCTAGAGCTGTCTGACATTTCATCCCTCTCCTGATCCTCCTGCTGTATGGGATAAGCCTCTATATCATCCTGTGTTTTATGGGAGGTTAAACCGACATTTCTACAGGCCTTTAGATACCCCATGAGGTCATCCTTTTCCCTAATACCATATAGTAATGCTCGACATTTTTGATTAGCATTCTCATATGCTAAGTTTCGTTTTAGGATTTCTTGAGTGGTTGGGTCTTGAACCTGTCTTTGGATTGTTTCACATAATCTCCCAACAAAATCAAAGTATGGTTCATCACGACCCTGGTAAATTTTTGTATAGCTACCTAGAAATTCTGGGTCGGAACCTACTCTTCCCCACGCCTTTAATGCTGTCTCCCGAGCGAATTTTAAAATAGGTTCAGGTAATGTCGCTTGTTTTGCTTTATTTTTCCATTCACCTTCACCTTTTAGCATGGCAAAAGTTATAGTATGGCCTGATTCCTTTTCTCTTAAAGTGTCAATATTCTGGTTAACCCCATCTGCATACCACATATGCCATTGCATGTACTGTGATTTGTTTAGACAAGTATCGGCTACCGTTTCAAAGTCTCCCAATACCCACTGACTACTTTCGCTCCAATCAGCTAAATATTTTAAAGTATAAGGACTTGATATTCCAAACCTGTCACAAGCCTTCCTAAACGGGGTTATTGCCTCAATTTTTTAAGTCTTCATGAATCGGTTTTACTTTATCTTTAGATTGGTCATGAGAAAGATTGCTGGGCTTTGCTCTTTGACTCGAGCTAATCTGTTTCTCCCCTTCTTCCTCATCAGAGCTTGTAGTATCTGGCAGAGGAACATCTACCCCATTGAGGGTATTAACTCTGGAGAGATTTTCAGCTTGGGAATTTGCCTCCTCTGGGTTATCAGCCACATTAGAATTCTTTTTAGATTTTTTTGCTGGGAATGTATACACCTTTTTCAAGTCTACAGTTTTGGGGCGTGTTTGTGAACGGCTTTTAGTTGGTTCACGCCTCAGTATTGGGTATGCGCTAGGTCCTGATTGATAAGTTATGAAATCAGAAATCTCCCTGCGTAACACATCCATTTCTTGGTTTAAGTTTTCAAGTTTCCTATATGTTTCTTCCTTTTGTTCTTTCAATCTTATGTGTAACTTCCAAACCTCCTCTTTCTGTCCATCTATTCTATCTCTCTGTCTGTCAATTTCTTCCTCTAAGATAATGCTGATTTTATCGATATCCTTCTTCTGCTCTTCAAACTTTACTTCAAATTTTAAATCCTGTTTAATAATTTTACTTTCCTGTTCTTCTAATTTTTCTTTGAATTTTAAATCCTGTTCTTCTAATTTTTCCTTGAATTTTAAATCCTGTTCTTCTAATTTTTCCTCAAATTTTAAAATCTGGTTAATAATTTTACTTTCCTGTTCTTCTAATTTCTTTTCAAATTTTAAACTCTGTTTAATAATTCTGTCCTCAAGCTTTAAGACCAGTCTACCTGTAGCTTTATGATCCTCACTTATTTCTTCAATCGCTGAGTAAATCTCGTCCCTTAAGATTGCATTCAATTTATTACTTTCTTCCCTCTCTCTATTAAACATTGTCCTTAGGCAAAGGTACAGTTTAAAAATCGCAAGGACCCAGATGATTTGTGAAAAGATAGAGTAGTTCTCAGAAAGGAACTTTATAGACTGGGCTATGTATGGTTCTGAGCCAATAAAAGATACAATGTATCTATACCATGAGATATCCATCATTTTACTCACGGTTCGGAGGCAGATGATCTCTGTCCGATGATAATTAGACCAGAGCGATGTTCGTGGTGCCCACCCAGGGGCGCCAAATGTCGGGCGCTCCGCCGGGGTCCCCGACAGTGCCGGGAAGCGAGTTCCCTTCTACCTCCGAAGCCGGCGAGGAATGGATGAGCACTCAGGGATCCGATGAGGTTTTAAAAAGACTTTACTTATCACAGGTTCAGGCATACAAATCAGCAAAAGGAAAAACCCGATGCTTAGGATTCCAGGCTAGAACCCCAGCCACGTGTAGGCCAAGATGGCGACCACCACGTGTATAAGCTTTGGGAAAGAGAGAAGAACACTTCCAAGCAGGGCGACCGCTCACAGCGAGCAACAGCCCCCAAAGAAGCGCGGGAGAGTGAAAACCGGCTAGTTTATACCCATGCAACTCAGGCCTTCCTCCCATTGTTATGGAAAGCAGGGAGTGTTAAATGTCCTTAGATAATCCCTCCCTGCACCTCACCTAGGCCCTTTATTGTGCTAATGTTTTGAGCCAAATGCCCTTAAAGGAGTCCTGCAACAATGGGTCATTAATATGAGTCCTTCAGGATCCTTTGTGGGTCCTGAATATGGCACAGACCGGTACAAAGGCTCAAGGGGGCCTAGCTGGAAGGGAGAGACTCTGCCTCCTCCTCCAGGGTAGGCCCAGTGATACGAGCCAGTGACCAGCCTCACTTGGAGCAGTGGAGCAGCAAGCAGAAAGTCAGGAAGCTGTGGTGTGGGCCCTTATTACAGCATCGGTCCAGCATGGAGGCTGCTGGTACCCGGCCAGAAGGGAGGAATGCTGCTTTCCAGGCATTGCCACAAGCTGACTCTCCAGAAACTTCCAGACTCTCAACCTTCTGGATTTTATGTATTTATTTATTGATTGATTATACTTATTTTAAAATTGAATCTCAGTTACAATATTGTTCAAGATTGTGTTTCAGTCACATAATGTTCCAACACCTGTGCCTTCACTAGTGTACATTTTTCACCACCAATGGCCCCAGTTTCTGCCCCTCTCTCCCACATACACACACACCTCGTGCCTCTTGGATTTTAATGGTGCCTTCATTATCTAAGCAAAATTGGCGGACTGATTGGCCTTTGGTGACTGATTTATACTTTAGCCCCTCTCCTCTTTGGTGAGGAGATTGGGTGGAACAGGAATTTCAACCCTTTAATCACACAGGTTATGTTGGCAACAAACAAGCAACTTTAGATGTTTTCAAAAAAAATTTCCTCATAGGCATATTAGGGTACACCTATATTTCTCTCAATGCTTAGGAAATCCCTAGGGTTTGGGGAGTTCAGAATAGTCAGAAACTTTGTGAACAAAGACAAGATACATATGAGAAATACATTTTGGACATCCAATGACCAAATACATATATCTTACCAATCATACCATGTCGAAGAAAAGGAATCATAGTTGGGGATGCTGAAGAGGGCAGAGAGCCAGAAGGTCAGCATTATATTTATCATATTTCACTGCTGCCATTATTATTATATCATAGCCCACCTTCAATCATCTTCTTCTTGTAACTGCCACCACAGGCTGTTGTAGCTTATTTTTTGGGGGAACTGGACTCACATTATTTTTTTTAAAATTTTTTATTATACCACCGTGAGACATACAATTACAAAGATGTTCATAATTGGTTCTTGGTAGTACAGTATACCAGCATCCATCTCTCCACCAGTGCCCCATTTCCACCACCAATGTACCCCACCCCTCCAGCCTACCACCAGGCTGCCTCAATAGCAGGTACCCCAGTATCCTCTCTTTCTCTCTCTGTCTCTCTCTCTGTCTCTGCATCTCTCTTCCTCTTCTTTTACACATTGTGGCTAGCCCTGCAGATATTTAGAGTTTATCACTTAAGTCTCTTTGTGTATATTCAATGGTGAGTTTTTAATCTGCCATTACCATTTCCCACATTTAGTAAAACACTGGTATCTATTTATATCCTATTAATGAATGCAGTCATTCTATATCTGTCCTTTTCCTTCTGACTAATTTCACTCGGCATGATAGTCTCCATTGGACTCACATTCTTAAAACCTGTGTTCCTTCCAACTATTGTCAGACTCTCTCTCTCTCCATGACTCCCCCTTCTACTCCTCACCATTTCTCACCAGCTTTCCCTTCCAACCCTTAACTTCTGTGAGACCAACACTGTTCAAGAAGCATTGACCACGAAAGAACAGTGTTGACTGTGGAGACAGAATTATGGCCACATGACAAAGGAGTCTTTGGCCTAAGGGGTTTCTGAACTACTCTGGAAGCCATTTCATTAAATTGAGTCAATACTATTCATAAACTGACTTGGATCTTTTAAAAAAGACACTCCAGATACTCTAGTTCTACTTAAAACTCTAGTTTTAAGTATATATATATGTCTTTGAAAAAATTAGGCACTCCCATTTGATCCAATATTTCCTCTTCTTCGTGGATATCCCTAAAATACAAAACCACAAAAAGATATATACATGCCAGTGCAGCACTGAGTACAGCAGCCAGTATATGGAAACAACCAAAATGTCCAGTGACAGACCACTGTATAAAGAAGTGAAATACTATGCAGTCACAAGAAAAACAAAATCATGCAGTGAGTGAAATAAACCTGGATAGAACTGGAAGTATTGTGCTGAGTAGAAATAAGTCAAAGGGAGAAGGACAAACACAAGATGATTTCTCTCATTTGTGGTAAACAGAGAATGAAAACAAGGCTATGGGGCTGGAGAGATAGTATAGTTGGTAGAGCATTTGCTTTGCACATGGCAGAAGTTGATTTGATCCCTGGCACCCTATTTAGTCCCCTATCACTGTCAGAAGCGATACCTGAGTGCTGAACAAGAAATAACCTGGGCACTGTTGGGTGTGGCCCCCAAACAAAAACACCAACAAAAAAGAGGATAACCATTGATAACACATCCTAGGTACAGGTATACAAACTGAGAGAACCAGATTTCGGGATAGGAGTAGGTGGACTAGAGGTGACTCAGAGGTATTAGGAGGACGTCAGTGGGTACTTTGGAGGTAGTGTGGTGAACATTGCTCAGACCATGAACATTCAATACCACTGAAAACATGAAACATAAACTATAATAAAATCACTTTAAAAAGTAGTTCCACTGCTTTACTCAGAGCTATGTTTTTGTCTAAAACCCTAGAACACTATTAACTATTGATGCTGAATGTAACTCAAGTTTCCTACTTTTTGCAACTTCATCCATGCCGCATGGTCTATAAAAATAGGATATTCGAGTATATATTGTAATATAAGTACAATTTTATAGAAGAATAAAACTGATTTGTTAAATGTTAAGTATAAATCCACCTTCTGGAAAATTTGAGAAGTAGGTGATAGAAGTTTTCTGGCTCTACACTGAGTGCTTCTTTTTTTTCTTCTTCCCAACTGCACAATCTTATTCCTAAATAGTGCAGACATCCCTATTCTTAATTTTGCCCTGTTTTCCTTCTTTTTTTTTGTTTGTTTATTTTTATGCTGCTGTAAGCTTGTATTCAAGGCAGTCATGATGGAACACAATGAATAAGTATTGTGCTTTTCAATCCCCTGAGGTTTACTTATATATATAATATGATAAATGTTGTTTTATGAGCCCCAATTATGTGTTAGGTCTTGGGCTCGGAACTGGTGGTGACCAAAATTTTGGTGACCAATTGCCAAGCAATTCCCATTCATAGGCAATTTTTAGTTAATCTTCCGTGGCAGCCTAAAGGACCCAATCTTGTTCAGAAATTTTTCCATCCGTTTACCCTGTTGACAAATGTAGCTCTTCTAATCTCTAAAAGGTTTCTCAATAGCCAGAATGGTATGCTAGGACAGCCAGTAGGGTTGTCCTACTGGTTATTATTATTTTTATTTTTGCTGTTTCAATTCTGGGCATCCCATATGATCACAGAGCAATGTCAGGAGTAATTCCTGAGTGCATAACCAAGAATAAACTCCTGAGCACCAGTGGGTGCAGCCCCCAAACCAAATGGACAAATCAAATAAGCAAAAATGTTTTCCTAGTCATCCTAGTCAGATGAAAACTGCAAAGGTATTTCTTTATCCTGTCATCCTATTAGACATATTCAGACTAGTACTAGTTGATGGGCATTGCTATTACAGATGACCACAGACCAGAATAACTTTATCCTTCATTTAAAAATCACAAGTAGGTTATTTTTTTTTAAAAAATTCTTTTTCTTTTTATGATGCTGAGGATAAAACACAGAGCCTTGCAAGGCAGGGGCAAGTCCCACCGAGTCATCCCTGGTTCTTTGCTATTTCATTTCTAGATACTCATTGCACTAGAAACCTTGGAGAATTCCTTTCCATTCTACCTGGGTTACAGCCACTTTCTCAGCAACCCAGCAGATTTGGGAGAATATGAAAAACAAACATAATAGAAACCCAACCCACAGTACTTTAAAAAGTCTGTGTAGATTTTGAACTGTTGAATTATCTCAAAGGGTTTTTATTCATTTATTTTTTAAGTTCCAGCTTTGGCTACAGAACATTTCCTTCTATTTTCAACTCATGAACGATTGGCCAAGTTCAAATGAGGTCCTGTGGTTTGAGTTCAGTGAGTATGTCATGGAGGTCTGGCTGTAGCAACCTCGCCCACCCCTCCCTGCCCTTCCTGGCAGACTCCACAGCATTTAAAGAGTATTTTTCTCTGCATTATTTTTTTCTAAGAGGAAACCCTTGTGAGGAATCTAATTGAACTTGGCTTCTCAAAGTTTTGGTTGTGTTAGAAAAACAAATGTTTGAGGTTGCTTTGTAAGTTAAGGGGGAAAAGCCTGTGGCTATTCAGAGAAGTTGCTAGTGATGCTAACGTCTCACTGTTCAGAGTTTCTCTGTTTTGTGTACAGTTTTTGACTATGTCTAATAACCATAAAAAGGACAGGACAAGATGGAGCACCATGTCTGTGACTGCCCTTGCTGACTTTAAGAACACGCATAATATGATACACTCTTAGAACATGAGAGCCCAGTATGATTGCTGAAGGCTAAAGCAACACTTCTCAAATATTCATGGACACACATATTACCTAAGGTTCATCCTAAGGAGCAGATTCAGATCTGTTTCATTTTTTTCAGACCTGAGAAGGAGCCATAAAGTTTTAATTTCTAGCAAGTTCCCAAATGATGCTTGTAGTTTGATCCTCTTGAGTATTGTAAGGGGCTATGCTAGTTTCCAAATACTAACTAAAATATATATTCAAGTGTTTCATATACAGAGATTCTCTTGTGAATAATAACCACCCAGAAATACAAACTATGCTTACAAAGGCTCAGAAAATGAATTTGTTTCAGAGTGGAGATTGGGAGAGGAAAGGTATCAGAGTGATACTACAAGAGGTAACACACTTTGCATGCACATGGTTCACCCAGATTTGACCCTAGTACCCCATATGGTCTCCCAAACTCTGCCAAAGGTGATCCTTGAACGCAAAGTCAGGAGTATAAGCCCCGAGCTACATTGGGTGTGGATCACAAACAAAAAAAAGGTGGAGATTGGTTCATGATTGATAAGATTTACCATCTTAAACCTCTGTGTCCATTGAGGTGAAGGAGTGAGCCTATGATATCATTAGAGTCGCTAGAATTTGAATTCCCTCAGAGCTCTCCTTCAATCTAGCTCTAAGTGCTGAAACAAATTCATAAAGATTTCTTCTAATAGGCTCACTGAAATGATAATAATAAAAGGTGGTTATGAGGATACAAAAGGATAACAATGGTAGTATGTTAGATAGAGCCAGCATTTGCTGCTCTTAGCTAACTGCTAAGCATTCTGTATTTTCATTCCATTGGTATTTGCCATGATGCTAGATTTCTTTTTTCCCTTGTCTGGTCTTCCTTCCCTTCTCTGCTCTTCTCCTCCATTCCCTCTTCCCTTTCTCTTTCCCTCTTTTTAGCTCATTACCAGCAACTCATTTTGTATAAAATACCTGGTATCCAAAATAACTCAATACATGTAAAATACTATCTTAGCTACCTTCTCTTAATTCTTTGAAATTAGACATTCTCTAACTGGGTCCCTTTAAGAATTCACATTTCTCAAAACTGGAGGCATGAATGTGTGACCATATTTTGCTATTATTCCCCAATTCATCAATGCTCTGCTCTTTCAGCTAATCAAGGAAGTCACTAAGCATAATTTCAGAATTTTTTGGAGTTTGTTGCTCCAATATTTTTGTTCCTTTGCAAAAGAAATATGAGAATCTAAATTGTAAATCTGGATATATTTCAAGATACTAGTAACTCTCTAGTTTGTCCAATTGTATGCATATTTGACTCAAAAAAGGAAGAAGCAGACAATGTATGACTTTTAGGTCTGTAGTCCATAAACAGTTTTCCAAACACTTATCAAGATCTTGTAACTTACAATAGACCTGCCCAGAACAAAGGCAGAATCCCGGTGTGTTGTTTTCTCTTTCCCTTTGCTGGTAAACAATCATCTTAATATTTCTAGTCATTTTGTATAAATACAGTAAGAGATACCGACATTTATAAATGGTGGCTTTTCTTGGGAACATCTCGTTACACATTCCAGACTGCAATCCTCAGCCAGGTTAACTTTACCCTAACCCCATCCAGTTCTGAAATCAGTTGCTTATCTTTGGGTGAGGACAGAGTTTGTTCCATGACCTTGCTCTTAGTTTATTATCCTGCTTATGGGATTTGGGCGCCTCCACCCATTCCCCCAGACTCTGGGTCAGTGGGTTTGGCCCTGAGCTCCAGCCACCACAGCCAACCGCCAGAAGACAGACACTCCAGATGCACAGCTGCGCAGATGCACCACCATGTGTTAATCTTAGACTCTAACACATTTTAGCACCAGGTCCTTCCCAGGATCTTTCTCATTTATACACTCAAATGATAATTCTATTTGCAACAAACTGGAGAGGTTATGGGGAATGAGAAATTACAATGTCACACTAGAACTCACTATTAAATATTTAGATAGAGACACCATACATCGTTAGTATCCATAGTGCAAGTCACAAAGTGTAACAGAAGAGAGAGAGAGAAATACAGGGGCATAGACAAAGAGATAGACAGAGAAATAAAATGTGCCTGCAATAGGGGTAGGCAGGGTTTGGGTGGTGGTGGCATGTTTGGGATATGGGTGGTAGGAATTTGGTTTTGGTGGAGGGATGGGTTCTGGAACACTGTATGGCATGACCAAATTATGAACATCCTTTTAATTGTATATCTCACATGGTATAATAAATATTATGCTGCTTATGATATTAGTCTGTCCCATATTGAGGCCAGGTAGTTTACTCATGGCTTTCCCTGGGTCCATCTGAGTCCTGCGATGGAACTCTTCTTTTGGGGGTGTAAGGAGCTAGAATTAATCTAAGGGCAACTGAGGTTTATATTAGGAAATATGATGGATGCCAGGAGTAAATATTTCAGAGGTGATTAATCCCTATATCACACATGCATAGCCTTAACTGTCTTCCTGTGTCTATACAAAAGACCTTTGCTCTAACAGAAGAATATGCAAAGGGCATATAGGAAAGAGAAAAACAACATTTCACTTACAATACAAAACCCAGAGCTAGTAAATAGGAGACAGAGGACTGTGAACAAAGGTTAATCCAACAAACACCCTTTGCTTGACTTTGTTATTCCTTTCAGTTACTATATGCCTTTCCCTAACATATACCTAATCTTTTCTACTAGAAAGAAAAAGTATTTTCTTAGGGACCACAGATGTGACTCAGCAACAGAGAATATGCCTTCCAGGTGTTGGACCCTGGGTTTGATCCATGGTGTCCCAACATTAAGAAAAAAAGTAGTGTCTTTTTCTTTGAAAATGCTAGGCCATTAGCACACCTCATTTTACACAAGATATTTGCTAAATGAAGCAGATTTGTGCAACCACCAGCCATTAAGAGCATAAATCTGGCTCCTCCTTAGTAAGACTCAAATACTATCTTCTAACTTGATACCTTCTTAAGATATATCTTAATTCCCGCATCTGTAAAATCAGACTATTAGTATCTTCCTTAGAGGTTTTATTTTAAATTTAATTTTTTTAATTAAAGAACTGCAATTTACAGTTATTGATTGTTGAGATTTAGGCACATAATATTTTAACATCAATCCCACCGCCAGTGTCAACTTCCCTCCATGAGTGTTCCCATATTCTATCCACATGATCCCTGCAATGCCCCCATGCCACCTGCCACCTTAACAGGGACACTACAGAGTTCAATGTTTGAAGCTTAGATCATGTTCTCAGCATCCTTGAGTCTGTAGCTTGGATATATAGCGATACCACTCTTCCATACCTGTGTCCCCATTACGTCTCTTTCTCATTTTCTTCCTTCTTTTTATTTATTTTCTTCTCTTGCCTTCTCCTCCCTAAATTCTGAAAATCCAAATGTAGACAACAACGAGCTATCATCTCACACCAGTAAGAATGGCACATATCAAAAATAGTAGGAACAGTCTGCTGGAGGGCATATGGTGGAAGAGGGGGAACTCTTGTCCACTGCTGGTGGGAATGTTGATTGGGTTCAACTGCTGTATAAAACAATATGGAGAGGGACCAGAGCGATAGTTCAGTGGGTAGGGTGTTTGCCTTGCACGCGCCGACCCATGTTCGATCCCCGGCATCCCATATGGTCCCCTGAGTACTGCTAGGAGTATTCCTGAGTGCAGAGCCAGGAGTAATCCCTGAGCATTGCCAGGTGTGACCACCCCCAAAAAAAAAAAAGAAAACTGTGGAGAGTCCTTAGTAAATTGAGCTGCCATATAACCCAGTAATTCTACTTCTGAATATCTACCCCAGGACTTAAAAAACATTCATTTAAAAGGAAGTATGTGCACCATGATTCACTGTTGCATGCAGAGGTTATTATTATTTTTAAGTAAATTAAATTGATTTAGATATGCCAAGCACCTATGGGTAATATCTTACCCATAATAATTCTCTTTTGCTTATTTGCTTTTGAACTTACCCTCACTCTGTGCTCAGGGATAACTTTTGGTAGGCTCAGGGGAACATAACAGTTACCAGGGACTGAACCTGGGTCTGCCATGGACAAGGCAAACTGTACTACTGTTCTGCCCCTGAATTCTTACAGACATTTGCTGGACCTTTCCTCATCAATTATCCTATCTCGCTTGAAACTTAATTCTTTTCCTTTCTTGAGACCCTTTTCCGTAGTCTGAACATATGCTTACATCTTTCAAAGCTCAAATACAAACAAAATAAGACAAAGCTGTGACATTTCTTCATACATCTATATTTTCTTTTTCAACAACTTTTTTTTTGAAGGGGGAAGCCTGAGCTTCCTTCATACCACACCCCCCCCCGCCCCGCCATACACACCACTTGATCCACTGGAATTTAAATTCAGCTGGCACAGACATGCAGGCCTTGCAGGATCCAATTCATCCTTGGAAGCATTTCATTTCTGAGTGATGAGGGAGATGGTTGGTAATATCCGCTATGAAAAGCATATAGGCTCAAAGGTATTTCTCACAAAATTCTGGGCTTCTACCACTTAAGCTTCCTATGTTCTTTTTTGGGATTGAGGCCTTGACCATTTAGTTACTACACGGTGGTGGGAAAAGAGTGAATGTGATGGGAATTAGTGTGGGGGAGGGGTGAGGGAAGGTCAGCAGAAGACCTGACCTATGTTCTTAGATAAACAACTGATCTTGCAAATGTCCAAGACTCTTACATTCCTATTTTTTTGCAAATGAACCTGCTATTCAGTTTGGGTTTGACTCTGACAGAACACAGACTGGGTGTCTGGCTCTGTGACTCTCAGGACACCCTGCAAGAGAAAATAAATCTAAGAGTTTTGAAACCATTTTCAGTTTGCGGGAGGCGAAGATATGGAGACAAATGGCTAATGAAATTGACCACAAGACCCAGATCTTACCTTAAAAGAAAGAAACGGTGCTTAAATGAAACCCTCTCCTGCTTGAGGCCAGTCTGCTAGTTCTGACACTAGCTGCTTCCCTTCTTCTTCCTTCTGGCCTCTGATTTCCTCTTTCCTCTTAGGAGAGTCTAACCCTCTGAAGTCTTTTTGAAATATATTCAAAACGATTGATTCACAGGCACAATGATGAGATTAGGATTCCAGGCAATAGGAAAAGCAATCCAATAGAGAAGCTCAGATTTCTTCAGTAGACTTTGGGACCTCCTACGAGGGAAAGACTTGCATTTTCATCAGCTGTTCTGTCTCTATCAGGAGCCTGCTTTCCTCCTCCTTCTGCCTCCCCCTGGGCAAACTGTTCTGCCTTCTTCTGATATGAAGGTTGATAATCCAGGTAGCTTAAATTCATTGTCTGCTTAGCCAAGAACATTTCCAGGAAGTTTCTGACAACAGTTTCACCATTCCTCTTGGGCACGGTGTGGTGTTCTCTCGGAAGCAAATCTAACTTTGTCTTTAACTCCAGAGCTAAGCCAGTTGCCCAGCGCATCTATCAGGCCTCTCAGCCACTGGAAGGGAGACATTAGCTTCATGAATTTTAGGTATTTTAGGAACTGTCTTGCATGTGCCTTCTTCACCTCAGTTTGGGTTCCAAAGATTGAAATAAAATGAGACATATTTGTATCATCAGAATAACAAAAGGCCATTAATAAATAGGAATTACTGACATTAAGCTCAAATGTTGCTATATGATTAAAAGCAAGTCTGCACTCCTCAGATAAGGAACTCTTTGATACCATGTCAGATTTAGGCAAAACAGAAACAAAAAAACTCACCCAACCCTCTGGTTATCTTTCTTGAAAAAAAATTCTTAATATTCAAAGAATCATAAAACATTTAGATCAAACAGCTATCTTAGCCATACTCATTTTATAAACAGACTCAGAGAGTTGATCACTAAACCAATAATCATCAGAGAAAATAATCTTTCAATTAGTAGGAAGAAAAATAAGGAAGTTTGGATTCTAGCTTGGTTGGCTAAGGTGATACTCCCATTGTATGAATACAGCGACTTAATGACATCAAGGGCTTGGAGTTTTCCTTTGTCTGCCATCCAAAAGGATGTTTTTACATGTGGTTATGACAGATAACAGTTTGGGCTGATGAGCAATCCTCCTTTAAAATTCTTTAATCACAACTTTTTTTTTTTGGAAAAGAAAAGCCATTTTTCTTGATCCTTGGTAGAGGAACAACCATATTTATATTAAGCTGGGATCCATAAATCCAGCCTGTATTTATTGGTGAAGCAGTGCCTGAATATCCCTAAGACTTAATTGGCCCTCGAGGGCAGTGAGATTTGCTGTAGGCGCTGTGCATGTGGCAATCTATCTGCCTCTGGGCAAGTTTAGATTGATGGAATAGTTCACTTATCTGCAGAATTTAAGCTTCCAGAGTTCTTGTTCTAACATTTCCTTTCTTTCCTTCAGGAAAGAAATTCTATTGAAAATCAAATTCAAAACCTGCAGGGACAAAAATGATGTAAATTTGCAGCCATTAATTTTTGAAGGGACTATGTTTAAGAAAGCAGAATGACAATTTTAAAGAGCCAAATATGAGTTAATTTTTTGAATTTCACATCAGACCAAAGGTCTAGACTTTCCTTCTCCATTTAAAAAGAAATTCTGAGAGAAAGTAACATAACTCTCCTTTTCGTTATCAAATATTTTTGTCATAATTTAAGATACAAAGATACAAGATACAAAGACTTGGAAAGACTTTTGAACTCTTTGCTTAATAAGCAAAGACACGGGTGCTCAATATGAGGGTACTAGTACTATTTTACACCAATAAGAAGTAACAGAGTGCCCCTTGAGGTGTGGTGTGGGTGTGGCTGCAGTGCCCAGCTGCATCAGCAGGTGGCAGACAGGAGACAGGCTTGTCTACACCCAGGGTTCTGACCCGTGGGCCCTGGATGGTTGATAGTCTGACATAGAAAAGACTTGGGCCCCTGGGGTGAACCCGGAGCCACAGCAGAGCCTGGCAGACTACCTGGGGTGTATTCGATATGCCAAAAACTGTAACAATAGTGAACCTCATTCCCAGCGAATGGAGATGTTACTGGTGCCCGCTCGAGCAAATCGATGAACAATGGCAAGACAAGTGATACAAGTGATGAAGTAACAGTGGTGATTTCTGAATTCCCCTGGGACAAAGACTCCACAAAAGGAAATTAGTCAAAATACTCTTTGCATAATTGTATTTGTGGGATATTAACTCAAGTGCATCATACATGGGCCAAAATAAATAAACTGCCTATTCCTAGACCTGATCTCCAATAATGAAAATTGAAAAAAAAGTATTCCTTCTTTTCAAAAAACCAATTTTCTATAACTGGATAGTTATAACTAAGCATCTTCTCTCTGTGGCCCTTTGTCCATCTTTCATTTCCTGGTGTCCCAATTTTTTCATATCACTCTTTTCTTTGGTTTAGGAGTCTCACAATAAAACTCTTTGGACCATTAAGATTTATGTACTCAAAATCCTTCCTTTCCCTCAGTCATTTATGAAGTGGTCTAACATAAGCCCTTTCTACAAAGAAGCCCCATAAAATGCCTGACATCTGAGACCAGTCCTGATAGCACAGTCAGCTGTTCCGTCACTGCTCATATAATCAGCTGTCCCCAGGACGCCCCAATTCTGCTGCTTAACCGAGAACTGGCCTTCGCAGTGCTCTTTCCTGAACAGGATAAAATTATTTTCACATTTCACTTTACTCTCATCATTAGTTTAGAACATTTTCTATACCACTCTCTCCCTTCTCAGAATTGGCAACACCTCCCCTCCTCATTCACCTCCCAGAAATAACTCATCTATAGAAAGCAGAAACTTCCTGTCAAAGCAGCTCAGTGACATAAAAACCTCTGCAAGACTATACTAAGTGGGTGTCTCTCTTCGGAGGCCTCCACCATGTTATTTTGATCATTGCACTCTTTCTTAATAAACTTACTCTGCTCTCACCTCAATTGCCTCACTCTCCTGGAAAATTATTTTACTGTTCCATCCCTTGGACCCAGCGGGTATGAGTTCAAGCTCCTCTCCTTTTTAAATTATACCTACCTTTCAAGGCAGGTAGTCTGTGAGTTAACTAGCAGGAGTAAGCTCTTCCAAGACCCAGCTCTGTGATCCAACATATTAATCTCAAACACATTCCCTGATGCACTGCAGAGATCTTGCTGTGTGAGCAGAAATCAACACTGGCTTATTGTCGCAGATGATTTCTTCTCCCTGAGATCTGGGCAGCATAACAGGCCAGGAAATATTGTCTTCTACAACTGATAGATGTAAGCCTAAAGGCTTGATTTCTCCACCTCATTCCTCTAGAATATGCTCTGATGGGTCAACCAACTACTGGCTTACTCTCACTCCATCCACCTACCTTTCCTTTCCATAATCCCCATCTGCTAGGATGCCCTTTGTATCTGATCCAGAATTTCCCTGGGTAACAATAAGTTCATAATTAACAGATGATTTGTATTGTTTTCTATGGAACAAATAAAGATATTAAGGAAGAGGGTTAACCCCCTTGCCTATGACTTAGATGCTAGATTTCAAACAAAGGTAGTCTAATTCCAGGTTTTAGCACTGAATCATACTCTCAATCAATCAACAAAAGCACTTTGAACTTTGAATGTCAATAATATAAAAAACATTCAGACAAACTCTTTGAACACAGAGGTTTAGATTAGACAACATGTCTGGACATTTACATAACACATGTTTGGCAACATACTATTTTTTAGGATATAATAGTATAGCTGGGGATAGGTAGGGCTCCCAAATGGTATTCAGGAGGTCTGGGAAATCCACTGGTGACTCTTAGCCAGTTTGATCATCCACCCAACTCAAGGGCACAGGATATAATGTTGCTCAGGCCCTGTTTCTGTCAGGAATGCCTGGGCCACCCTGGCAATGCCTGGGCCACCCTGGCAATGCTGGAGCCATTTAGGGCTACACTTGGTAATGCTTATGGGACCAATCAAACCTGAACTGGGTTCATGCTGAGCATGTGTCATAACTGCTATACCATCTTTCAGTCTCTAGGATTAGAGTCTAGCAAAATAAAATAATAATAATAATAAGGTTTGGAGAAGCAGTGAAATTTTTTTAAATATTATGTAAAGTCTGCATCAGTGCATTATATAACAAGAACTGTGTCAGGTTGGTAACAACAGTAATTTTGAAGTCAGGCTGAGCATAAAGAGTCTTTTGAGATACCTTTAAATATATATCATCACTTGATCACTTGACATCCCATTATTCATCGGTTTGCTCGAGCGGGCGCCAGTATATTTCCATTTGACCCTATCACGTGCCAGTATAGCCCAATTGCATCTGGTTGCTTCAGGAATACGAAGAGCCTCAAACCGTTCGTTCAGGGTCTTGACAAAGAAGTCTGACCATCTTGTAGGTGGGCGGCCATGTGATCTTTTGACATCCCGTGGGATCCAGACAGTAATGGCTCTAGTCCAGTAGTCATTTCCAAATCGCATTAAATGTCCAGCCCATCTGATTTTCGATGCCTTGGCAAATGAGACAGCGCCTCCTGACTCTGGAACAGTGACGGAGGTCAGAACTCCGGATTCCTTTGTTCACTTGAGTGAGGCATGATATTCCAAGCATAGCTCTTTCTATTCTTCTTCAGGAGACCCGAATAGCATTCTCATCCTGCTTATGTAGGGCCCAGGACTCTGAGGTGTATGTTAATGCAGGGGAGAAGCGGTGGAGCTGAAGAGATGTGCCCAGAGCCAGAGGTCACTTGATCACTTGAATCCCGTTATTCATCCATTTGCTCGAGAGGGCGCCAGTAACATTTCCATTGGACCCTATCACGTACCAATATAGCCCAATGGCATCTGGTTGATTCAGGAATATGAAGAGCCTCAAACCGTTCCTTCAGGGTCTTGACAAGGAAGTCTGACCATCTTGTAGGTGGGCAGCCATGTGATCTTTTGACATCCCGTGGGATCCAGTCGGTAACGGCTCTAATCCAGTGGTGGTCTCCAAATCGCATTACATGTCTAGCCCATCTGATTTTCGATGCCTTGGCAAACAAGACAGCATCCCTGATTCTGGAATAGCGACGGAGGTCAGAACTCCGGATTCCTTCTCTCACTTGAGTGAGGCGTGATATTCCAAGCATAGCTCTTTCGATTCCTCTCTGGGAGACCCGAATAGCATTCTCATCCTGCTTTCATAGGGCCCAGGTCTCTGAGGCGTATGTTAATGCAGGGAGAATGGTGGAGTCAAAGAGATGTGCCCAGAGCCGGAGGTTCTTTGTCCTTTTAGCTATTTCTTCGATGCCTTTGAAGGCATTCCATGCCACTCTCTTCCTCCTGCGCAGCTCAGGTTTTAGGTCGTTCATCATGTTGATTTCTCGATCTAGGTACACATAACTGCTGCATTCAGAGATGTCTGTTCCATTGAGAGTGAATAGGGCCTCTGGAACTAGTTCATTTTTCATAAACGTGGTTTTCTTTAGATTCAGCTGTAGACCTATCTTTCCACATTCTCGGTCAAAGTCAGCCAGCATTTGTGCCGCTTGGCTAATATTTGGTGTTATTAGAACAATGTCATCAGCGAAGCGGAGGTGGTGTAGTTGCCAACCATCTATCTTCACTCCCATTCCTTCCCATTCTAATTGCCACATAATGTTCTCGACGGTGGCATTGAAGAGTTTTGGTGAAATGGTATCACCCTGTCGAACCCCTCTTTTGACATCAATGAAAACTTCTTTGTAGAATGGTGAGATCCTGGTGGTGAATCCATAATACAGCTCATTAAGGATCTTGATGTATTGGGTTTGAACACCCTGTTTGACTAGGGCTTCGATGACTGCTTCAGTCTCCAAAGAATCAAAGGCTTTCTGTAAATCAATGAACGTGCGACAGAGCAGCATCTTGTACTCCCTACAAACCGAGCTTGGTTACTGTGTGGATATGGTCAATTGTGCCGAATCCTTTCCGGAAGCCTGCTTGCTCGCATGGTTGTCCTTCATCTAGTGTTCTGCTAATCCTGTTCAGGATGACTCATGTAAACAGCTTGTAGATGACAGACAACAGGCAGATGGGGCGATAGTTGCCGATGTCGTGAATGTCTCCCTTCTTGAACAGTAGAACTGTCCTGCTGGTTTTCCATTGGGAGGGCACCTTGCATTCGGACAAGTAGCATGTGAAGAGCCTAGCTAGTGTATTGATGAGTACCGATGGCAGATTCTTCAGGTGTTCGGGTCTGACTTTGTCTGGGCCTGGTGCTGTTCCCTTCTTTACCAACGAGGTGGCATGTCGGATTTCAGAAGGGAGAACATTGGGAATGACATATCCATCCTGTGGAATTTGGTATGTGGGCAGGTGGATGTGGCTATCAAAGAGATTTGAGTAGAAATCCTGGATAATCTTCTCCATTGCCTTTCTGGAAGATGTGATAGATCCATCAGGACGTCGGAGGGCAGTCATCTTGGTCTTATAGTTGGCGAAGGACGGGTGGGCAGTGCGAATGCTTTTCCCGGCTTCTGCTGCATCTTCCAGTATTTCTGCTCTTCTGTCTTTGAGGTCTTCTTTTATCGCTTCTCTGCACCTTTTAGCAAGTTTGGACCAATGGTTAGCATTTGGTCTCCTGAGGCTCGTGCCTTGCCACGTTGGCGAATGAGCTCAAGAGTTTCTGAAGACAAGGGTCCTTTTGTGTCTTTCTCTCTCTCGGCATTCTTCACACAATCATGGAGGTGCTGAACCAGTCGGTTGTATTCTTCATCGATGTCGTCAATGATGGTATCTTCCCATGTTGCTGCAATGGTGCCAAAGAGTTCCCAGTTGGTGGTCGTTCTGGGAGTTCTCTTCTTAAACTTTGCAGCCTTTTCTCCCCGTTGTGGGAAGTAGAATTTTGCACGAAGGAGACAGTGGTCCGATCCTGTTTGGAATTTGGGGACGACAGCAACATCGGTCAGATAAAACCGTCAATTGAAGATGATGTGGTCAATTTCATTGTGGTTCTGTCTGCCAGGAGATTCCCCATGTCCAATATTTCGCTTCAGCCTTCTGGAACTGTGAGTTCCCATGAATGGTCTTGGTGGACATGATGAACTCAGATAGTCTCTCACCCTGTTCGTTCCATTCTAGGCCATTGGTCCTGATGTGGAGCTCTTCAGCTGATCTTCTCGGTCCTATCTTGGCATTAAAATCACCGACTGATCTTGTAGATGGTGTGATCTTTTTTATAGAACTCCATGTAGAATTTCTCAATTTCATCTTCTTTGTATGTGGATGTTGGTGCGTAGACAATGAAGATATAAATTCGCAGAGCAGAAACCAGCTTTCCCCTTTGCTGCGGCGCAGTGTTCAGCAATTTACCTTCAAATTACCGTGAATATTTTACCCACCCCTCTGAGAGAGCCCCACAAAGTAATGAGAATATAGTGCCCGCACAGAGCCAGAGGTTCTTTGTCTTTTTAGCTATTTCTTCAATGCTTTTGAAGGCATCGAAGAATATATATATATATATATATATATATATATACATATACCACCACTAGCATATATCTAGATATAAATATATATATCTATATATATGTAGATAGATATATATATACATGACATATATATCATATATATCTTTTATATGACAATATTTGTATATTGGTGACATATTAATCTCATGCTATTGTGATTTGTGACTAAAGAGGAGTTAAATATAATTAGAAGCTAGTGAAAATAAAGATCTGATTTCTTCCTATCTATGTTTTATGGATTCCTTGAATTTTATCCATAATCACCTCAGGGTTTCTGTGGCTCTGAAGTTCCCAGTGTTTAGACAAAGGAATGGACACCTGTGGTTCTGGACACAACAGGGAGCATATAATATAATTTTTCATCACATATTCCTTTATTTTTAATTGTGTGTGTGTGTGGGGGCCCAGCACAACAAATGTACCTTCTGAGCTATTTTTGAGTGTACAGTTCAACCGTGATGAGTACATCCATATACAACAAATCTCCAGAACCCTTTCATAAAGCAAAACTGAAACTCAACATCCACCTGAATGTTGCTCCCATTTCCTGTTTTCCTCAGCAGCGGTAGCCACCGCTTTCCTTTGATTTATGAAACTAATTGCTTTAGATGCCTCAAGTGGAACCAAGCAATATTTGTCTTTTGTGACTGTTTAATTTCACTTTGCATTACTGTCCTAAAAGTTTAGCATGTGCCAATATTTCATATGTGACAGGATGAGCATATGTTATACCTTTTTAGGTAGAGAGATAAAGCGTTTGCATAACTGCAATTTTTTAAGAATCAATAAGAGCCAATATATGATCATTGTTCTATTCTCATGAGGATGTTACTAAAGTCATTGTCAGAGGCCCTACGGTGCTGGTTAATTCTAGCTGAGCCTTCTGTGTTATTGTTTAGGTTCATTGAGCTTGGTGGTCTTCTATGCAATATTACAATCAGATTTGCCATGATCCTACTGGTCTGACACTACTATGAAATTTTAAGGAGTCCAGGATCTATAGATATGGAACAATTTGGTGGCTTGATAAGGTTCAGTTGTAGATCTGGGCCATTTCTATGTCAGAGAGTGTTGGTTATGGCTGTGGGATGCTGGTCCTTCAGGCAGAAAGGGGAATCTGCCCTACCTCATCCCAAGAAGGCCCGCAGATTCTCAGTTTAGACAGTATTATGTTCTTTTGGAGATGTGATATTGAGCCATTTCAGTGCCAGCAGAATGCATAATGATGCACCTTGAAACACATGTTCCAACTGGTTCTGCAATTTCTCACATCCATATATCTCCATTAACAACACTTATGAACTTGAGACATATCCTTCAGTGACATCATCACAGGAATAGTCTTTTATAAAAGTCAGGTCAGAAGGAGCAACAAATATCACCATATTGAGAACCATGGAAGAAAAGAGCTCTGACTATTGCAGGGTTCAGGTTATAAGAAACCAAGCAAGAGTTGAAAGTGTTCTCATATTCACGGTTCATCCAACCCAATGTCCTATACCAACAGAATGATTTTCTGTTATGCATTGTTCTTTTCTAGGTTTTCTTGCTTTATAATAAACAGATATTCCAATTAATCACTAGATACATACCTGCTATGTTCTCTCGCCTTTGGGAATTGAATTCCTGCAGTTAAAAGGAACCATTCTGAACAACCGTGTTACCTCCCTCCCCAGTTCTTCATAAAAAAAATTATTGTAAAACCAGTTTTGAACATTAGAAAGTGAATTTGAAAAGATTTCAATATCTTTGAGTCATTATATTTAATTTCAAGAGCGAGGTTTCCATTACAATTTTTTAGTTTTTGTTCTTAGGAAGCCAGAACAATTTATGTAACGATAACAGAGGAATTAGCATTCATTTCCTTGCATGACAGAAACTTCAGCAGAAACCTCATTCTTGGAATTACACTAGACTGTTACAATTGACACTTAATTCAATTTCTGGTATTCAGCGCTGTGGTTTTGCCATTGCTTTTTCTAGAAGAAACACTGTTGTTTCTGGAATTGAAGCAACATATGGCATCAAGTCTTGGCTTTAGTTTGCATTTTCCTCAAGAGTAAGCACGTGGGGTGTCTTTATTTTCTTATGTTTCATTTTTTATGTTCTCTTTTGTGAACTGCTTGACAAGAATCTTACCCAGTTTTTAAATTTTTGCTGCCTTTTTATTGCACTATAGAAAATTAAAAAGAAAATATATGCTAAATATAAATCCTTTAGCAGGTGTATGTGTGCCTGTGTGTGCATACACATGTACCTGAGTCAGATTTGCTTTCTATTCTCAGTGGTGTCATTCCAGTTTATTAATACTTTCTGTGTCCTGTTTAAGATATTTTGACCTTTCTGAGGTGCCAAAACTAGTTCCTGTATTTGATGCCTATAGGTTTTTTTTATTTTACTTTTCACACTTATCTTTTAATATTATATTTTATTTTTTTATTTTTTTATATTTTAAAATACTTTTATATTTTACTTTTCTTTCCTATTGCAATGACCAGAAACTTAAAAATTCAGAAGCTTTATCTGTAGCATTGGTTAAAAATAGTATCTGATTTATTTGGTTATTGTAAGGAGTAAATGCAGCAAATCATAATTCATTTCTTCTAAAACTGTCAAGGCTTCTTTTTATTATTTAAAAAAATATTTTATTTTAATTTTTAGGAAATCCTTAAACATCTGTCTCTTATAACAACAGATGGACATATCTGTTAATGTCATCTGTTAATGTCCATAGATAAATACTATGGACAGCAAGTACATACAGTGGGTAGATTAAATACCCCTCTCCACTGCTACACAACTTCTATTTCATAGCCTCCATTTATTTTTTGACCTAATACCACAGACTATGTTAGGTGCTGACATATTTTTTGATCCTACCAACAACATGTATGTGTGCATTTTCCCCTTCAGTCAACACATATTTGTTTGTCAGAAATCTCTTTTTACAGACAATAAAACTGATATTTAGAGAGACTGAATTGACTGTTTGAAGGGTCACAGCTAGTAAGGAGACAAGTTAGATTTGTACTTAGGCATATTTGAATGCTTACAAATTCTTTACGACTTTTTGAAAGACTGATCTATTTTAAAATGGGGCTTGTAGCTAAAGAGACAGCCCAAGGGGTCAGTTCCTTGCCTCGAGTGCCACCAACCCAGATTCAATCCCCAGGATCACGTGAGAACCCCTGAGCACTGCCAGAAGTGATCCCTGAACACAGACCCTGGAGTAAGCCCTGAGCACTATCTGGTGTGACCCACAAACAAAATAAATAAACTTTAAAAGTGGGTGTGAGAGCTCCCGGCAGCCATTGGCTCCCACAATTCAAAACCGCCATAATGCGCCTGTCTGGTCTCAGATTGGACCTCACCGAGATATTAATCTGTTGAAAATTTGAGTCTTCAGTCAAGCTTTCTCAGAGTCCGATGGGCTCTCCCCCCCCCCTCTCCCCACACCTCCCTGTACTTCTAGAAGCCCGGGCAGTGACATCCAAATCCCAAAATGGCCACCCAGTTAAGCTACTTCAGCTGTACCTTCCTGATAAAAACACTGAACTCCCAGAACAAACACGATGATCTCTTAGTCCTCTTAGTACCTCTATTGCAAACCATAATGCACAAAAAGGAGAAAAAGAGAAAGAGAAGAGAGAGAGAGAGAGAGAGAGAGAGAGAGAGAGAGAGAGAGAGAGAGAGAGAGAGAGAGAGAGAGAGAGAGAGAGAGAGAGAGAGAGAGAGAGAGAGAGAGAGAGAGAGAGAGAGAGAGGGGGAGAGAGAGAGAGAGAGAGAGAGAGGGATCTGGGGACATTGGTAGTGTGCACTGGTGGAGGGATGGGTGTTATGGGTGTTGGAACAATGTATGACTGAAACCCAATCATGAACAACTTTGGAATGGTCCATTTCACGGTGATTCAATAAAATAGTGGGTGTGACTAGGAGCAATTGCAGGTTGTCAACCCACACTGTGAGCAGTGAGTGAACAATTTAAGCAGCAACCCAAACGGATCCATCACACGGAACGCTGAAGTTCTGCTCAGCTCCAGCAGGTGGCAGGCTGGGATCAGTCAGCAATTGATCCCTTTCCTTGAAAAGAAGTCCTGAAGTGGTGAGCCTGACTTAACTACGGAAATCAGGCTTACAACTTTTCTTTTGCAGGAAGAGCACGTGATCCTTTTGGGGGCCAGCGGGGTGGACTACACATGGTGATGCTCAGGGACCACTGCTGACTCAGTCCAGTGAGCTCTCTCTTAAGTTTACTTCCTCTCATTCATAGAAAAATGATATAAGGTGCATTTGAGTTAGCAATTTTATTTTTTAAAATGTCTCTCACATATTTCATAAACATTCATCTTAATGCAAATGTTGATTTGCTTAGGGAAGATGTTACCTATTGTTTGTAACTGATTGTTTTATCCATAAACACCCTATGAGCTCCCTAAAGCTGTGTGCATAAATTCTTTCTCCGTGGGCACCCAGCATCTAGACAGTGCTAGGAAAATCATGACTATTTGGTGTTTGTAGAGTGAATGAGGAAATGGAGCAAGTGTTTGAGCTTTGACAAGGTTATTTCCTATTTCGGAGGCTCTTGGTTATTTGTTCTGTGAGCCTGAGTATCTCCATCTGCAACAGGAGAGAGAAGAAGGAATAAATGAAAGAGGAGGAAGAGAGGGTGGATGAGGAGATTTCATAGAATTGTTGCAAGAATAAAAAGTGACATACTTGTTAGAATAGATGATATTCTTAGGTGAGTAGGTCAAAGTTGCAGGGATTGGAATTAGAAGTGCTGGGGCTAGTATTGAGCTAGACCTCTAGAGAATCTCTCCTCTCTGGTTGGTAATTAATTCCTGCTCATAAATTAAGTACTTATCTTTGATACCGCCCATGGAGAAGCATGGAAGTGATATTTATTATCTCTCTTGGCTCCATATACCTTCCCCAATCCCAATGTCTACGGGTGTTATTTGAGGAGGTGCTACCATGACTTGTCTTCCACGCCCATTTCTGACCCACACATGATGACGTAGCAGCATGTGTAGCAGGCAGTAAATTTGCTAACCCCAAATGCTGTGAGTATTTTCCTCTTCATTTAAAAAATAAACTATTTTTTGAATCACAGTGAGATAGTTACAAAGATGTCATGATTGGGTTTCAGTGATACAACGTTCCAACACCTGGCCCACAGGTAAACTTGCGTACATTTCCCACCAGCGATGGCCCAGTTTTGTAAATGGAGCATTTTTTCTTCTTTGACTGAGATACCCTAACTCCCTATTCTCTCTCTTTCTTACCCTAAAACCATACTCATACTTCAAGTTCTCATCTTCCAAAGAGTTCGCCTAACTCCTAACCCACATTGATCTCTATCTGTACAGTGCCTGTCGTTCTGAGGCTGGCTAGTTCAGGGCATGTTCATTGGGGTCAGGCAATCTGGACAAAGATTCTGGCAAATTATACAAATGCTGCTCACATTGATTTCCTTTGCTGTAAGCTGGTATTAACAATATGTACCTCATAAAGTTGTTCTGGGGATTTAGAGACATGATACTTTAGTGCAGTGGCTAGAATAGAGTAAGCACTCATTATATAATGAGTATTCTATCATTCAGTGTGTTTCTTTATGCTTTGCTATTGCTTGTTTTGTATTATGCCTCATTTTCCTAGGTAGACAGGCACCTTCTTGTACCTGGGAATCACATTTTGTATTTATTTGTGGTTCCTGTACTGCCTTGCGCCACTGAACATGACACCACAACTTTTCACTGCTTGACCAGGCTTGCCTAATACTAAGCAATGAAACTGATTTTTCATGCTAATCTTTAGAGAAGTCACACAGATGCTGGCTGGGGATGCTATTGTCACATTCCAAGAATCTCCATAGATTTTCTGATTATTTGGCATAGGCTCATTTAAAAATCAAAGGGTTCTTTGTAAATATATTTTTTAAATAATTTTTTTTACATAATCTGAATATATAGGCTAGGGAGGAAACAAAAAAAAAAGGAGAAATGTGACAAGATCCAAGACAATATAGTTGAAGACCAGTACATCCATAAAGGTCCTCGGCTGCGGGCATTGGGGGGGCCCTGGATCCTCTGACTAGCTCCACTCCCCACACCCTGCCCTAGGGAACTAGAATCTTAATTGTGATCACTGCTAGTTTCCAGGAATCTGTTGCTTTTCAACCTTCGTCTTTATAGTTCTCAAATGAGACACTAAACTGCTTTCTCTCTCTCTGCCAGCTATCAATGCAATTGCAAAATTCTTCCTAGTTCCCAACAGAGCTGATTGTACCTGTGGTCCCAGAAGAAGTAGCTCCATTTCTCATTTTGTAAGTGTGCTGAGAACCTAGAGGGTGAAAAATGCAACTTCCCATGAGTCTGGATCTCTCCGCACAACTGAATAGCCTTTGGCTCCTCGGCCAAGCCCTACCCAGGCTCCCTCTGCTGATGATGAGAAACAAGAGCAGAAAGCAGGGTTTTAGCATTTTAGCATCAGAGCCTCTCAATTCTGTCTTTGCAAGTAACTGGCAAAGCGAGACTCCTCCTGCCTGCTAAGAAGCAGCTGTAGTGGGGTTATGCTGTAAAACGGTAAGAGTAAAACAAATCAGTAACAACGAGACAACTCTCTCTATAACGTGCACACAATTTAATTTTGGTCTTGATCCAAAACTGAAATACATAAAATGCTGACTACTAAGGAAAATTTTCTCTGGGGATTATTTATCATGTGCAAAGGTTATTTTGTTTTCGGTACAAAATTAGAGATCAGTGGGAATGGCTAAATCCATTAGAGCAAAGCCATGGGAAGGTCAGCTTCTCACTCTCAGGTCCTAGGGTCCTAGGCTCCTCAGGTCCTATACCCTTCATTCTGTCTAGGCCCTTGCTCTTGTCCAGTGTAATTCATGACAACCCAGGTACCAAGGTGATAGTACATGTCAGGCACTCGAGTGACTCAATTCAGGAAGAGTTCAGATTGTAGACGAGGCCTTCTGCCCTCTGCCTGAGCTTTTATGAACTACCTAGATTTCTCCATAGAGATTCAAGGCGGGGCCAGGGTTTGCTTCATGCTATGGCTGACCCAGGTGCTCTACCACAGGGACCCTGGGAGATCACAAGAGAGTCTGGACTTCAGCTTCTGACCTGAAAGGTAGATTTCTGAAGGGCTTCTTATGACCAAAGAAGCAAGTTTGGTTTTTAGAACCCAAAAGACTGGAACAAGTAAAGTAGAAAACAACTATACATGCCACAGCCTTAAACCTTCTGTTTGTTCATTGTCTATCAAAAGAAAAGAGAAAAATGCCGCTAGCATGTGTGGCCTGTGTGGTGTCACCTCCATCTCCCCGCTAGACGTGTGTGCTTTCACACTTTCATACTTTCACATTGGGACGCAGTGGGTTCTTCCAATCTGGAGAAGTCCACATTTTCTCTTAAGTGTGTTATTCTTTCTCTCTCACTCTCAACTTCTTTAGAACTTAAAAATAGATGAACAGCGGCTGCACAGTTCATCAATAAATGCTGGATTTAGAGGTGACTACAAGAGTATGCCACCCACATGGCAGAACCTGGCAAGCTACCTGTGTCGTATTTGATATGCCAAATACCAGTAACAATTATATACCTCATTCCCAGGACCTGATGGAATGGTTTGAGGCTCTTTATGTTCCTGGAGCAAGATGGTGCCCTTGGGATCTACTAGCATGAGACAGGACATATGGAGATGTTACTGGGGCCCGCTCGAGCAAATCGATGATGAACGGGAAGACAGTGATACAGTGAACTTAAAAAAGGAAATGAAATCTATATACAATATACTAATAGCAGAGCTATCTGCCACCTAGAAGGAGAAAAAGAAGAAGAAAGTTTAAAATACAAAGGAAATTGATCGAGCCAGCTTCAGGATTGATCTGAGCAATTCCAGGAAGGCCGGGCCGCCATTGGGCCAAGATCCCTGGACTCTAGGGAGGATGGGGACAGATTGAATCCCTGCCCTGCCAAAGGCCTAGTGCTCCACCACCCACACCCAGCTCCCGATGCAGCTAGAGAAAAGCCAAGCTTTAGGACTTATCTCTGAGAAGCAGAGGTCCTGCCGTTGATCGATCCAGCTCCAAAATCCCTGCAGGCAAAAATTTTTTTTTTTAATTCTAATTTTTTTTTATTAAGACACTGATTTACAAAGTTGTTCTTAATAGAGTTGGTTCAGGCATATAATTTTCCAATATTAAGCCATGTCCCTGGTCACTCCATTCCCAACCCAACACCCTTGGCAGGTATATAGCAAATTTATTTTATATTACGTGCTCCAACAAAACTTAAAGTTACACATAGAATTATTAGAAAATAAATTCACAAGGGTCAATTTGTAGTGATTAATTTCTAATGATTTATGTTTATGACCTACATAAACAAGGAAATTAAATCATCTAATACAATATAGTATGCTGCCTATATTTATTTACATAACAAAGTTTTCAACCCTGTTATCTAAAACATATTGCATTAAATTTTATTTTATATCTGGATCTTATTGTGGTGATCATATCTTTCCTGACACAAATGAAGCTCCACCCTCTCCTTGGCAAGCATATACAGATTTATTTCATATTACATGGTCCAAAAACTTAAAAAATGGCAAATAGAATTATCAGAAAAACAAATCAATAAGTCAATTTGTGATCATGGATTGCTATATATTCTTAGCCTTTCTTAATCTGGTAGAGGGGAAGCATGTGCACCTAGGATAGGAGAGGTGGGTATAAAGAGTGCAATTCTCAGTGGGGCACACGAGGGGCTGGAGAAACAAGAAAATTACATGGGAAAATTGAGTAGAAGCCCATGAACATCAGTGATGAAAACAATAATGCAGAAGGTCCAACTTGCATCTGCCAGCTAAGTAAATCCTCAGGCGCAACTTTAGCAACACCATTATGAGACATATGAGGGCTCCCCCCACTCCATGAGGGCCTCCACTTTCCACATCCAGACTTCCCCCTCGTCAGAATTCCACCCAACAGACCAGCCTATCACAGCCCGGCTCATCGAGATCCACCCTGCAGCAGTCTTTCTTAAATCCGGCCCAGGTATGCTGATCCAGAGCATGGGGGCAGAGCTGCTACTGGCTCTCCCTGTGCCCAGCCTCTCACGAGGTGCCTGGGAGGGATGGCACGTTCTAGCCCTGGCCCGCCACCCCAGCAGAGTCTCGCAACAAGCCAGACGAATCCCCACTCCGTGAGGGCCTCCACTTTCCACATCAGGACTTCCCCTAGTCAGAACTCCACCCAGCAGACCAGCCTATCACAGCCCCTACTCGCTCGGCCACTTGCGGCCGTGCAGTTCATCAATAAATGCTGGACTTAGAGATGACTATAAGAGTATGCTACTCTCACGGCAGAGCCTGGCAAGCTACCCGTGTCGTATTTAATATGCCAAATACCAGTAACAATTATATACCTCATTCCCATGACCTGATGGAATGGTTTGAGGCTCTTTATGTTTCTGGAGCAAGCAGGTGCTTGGGTTCTACTTGCATGAGACAGGACATATGGAGATGTTACTGGTGCCACTAGAGCCAATCGTTGATGAACGGAAGACAGTGATTATGAGATATATGTTAAAATAAGCAATAGAAAATCAACAAATTAGTACCTGCTAAGGGAACAGGTTGGCAGGGTGGGAAACTAGAGTCATTGGTGGCAGTAAGGGCATTTTGATGGTGGGACTGTAGTTGGAATATTGAATACCTGAGGCAACTGTGTTGTGAAACACTTTGTAAATCACAGTGTTTAAGTAAGGTTAAAAATAATAAAGGAAATCAATGAGAAACAATTAGCACTAGGTAAAATATTAGGACAATACAGAGAAAGTGTCCAGCAATGAGAACTCCAGCCGGTTAGGGAAGGGCAGGGCCATCACTAAGAGGCAGTGCCCGTGGCTGCCAGTGGGGGTCAGAGGTACTCCGTGAGAGTCCAGGCTCCACCTATTGCTCCGTGCCCGGGTGCCTTTCTGCCCTGGGGCCCACAAACCCTACTTGTAGGATTCAATCCAGCTGAATTTGCTTGGAGTCTGCACTTCAGCAATCGTGCGGAAGGTGGGAAATCTCAGCTACTTTTATCATAAAGGTCAGTTTGGACCAAAACAATTTAATCTTTCTCTTCACCTGTTCTTTCCCCATCTCTTTTACCTTTTAACCAGGTCCCCTGGGCTGGACATGAGCACACTCTGCACGGACTTTATTTCACCAGCCTTGTGAACTCAGGTGATAGAATTTTTAAAGTCTGTGGCAGTTTAACACAACGTTAAGGTAGGTGGGTGGCTGGGGCTGGAGAGAATGTACAGGGATTAAAGTATTTGCCTTGCAAGGGGGATGCTCTGGTGGAGGGTGTGGTACTGGAATGTTCTATGCATGAAACTACTGTTAACAGCATCATAAATCATGGTGCTTAAAATAAAATTAATTAAAAATATTTACCTTGCACGAGGTCAATGCCAGTAGGGTCCTCAAGCATTACCTGGAGTGACCCCCTGGGCACAGAGCCAGGAGTAAAACATGGAAACTGCTGGACGTGGACCAAACTTCCATCCTGTTCATTTTTTAAATTAAGGACCAGAACATTAGTACATAGGCTAAAGCACTCACTGTGCATCCTGTCCCCTCCCTTTGGTTCTAGTTAGAATCTGTAGCACCACATATGATCCCCTAAGTACTGCCCTGGGTGATTCCTGAGCATAAAACCAGGAACAGCCTTGGAGCACAACTAGGTATGACCCCCCCACATCCCCCTCACTTCCCCATGTCCCATACAAAAAATTAAGTAAATGGATGTTTATAGGTGAATACCAGCATCCAAATTGGCGCCACTTATACAAACTCATGACAGTCAATTGTGTGCCTTCCCCTCTGTCACTGGCTAAGTGACATGATAAAGCGACTAATGCTGCAGAATGGGAAAGTGCTGTCAATCATGCTTCTTCACCTAGAAGCTGACTTGATTAAATACACAAGCACACCAATAATCCAGGGTTGGTTTAAGAATAATTCACTGAGCACCATCCATGCTCAGACCACCAAACACTAAGTGAAGAGAGAAAAGTAACAACGACATCTGGTTCATCACAAGAATCTTCCATACCATTACTGAGACTATAGTCAAAATCCTCCAAAGAGGCCAGGGCTGGACCTCCAGGACACCTCCGTGAAGATCAAGGGCTTCTCAAGGGCTATCAAGAAATTAAACCACATTTCCTTACTGCATGTTTTACTGCTGAATTTCAAAGCTAAGGGAAGGCTTCTGTTCTGTTTTGTTTTATTTTATTATATCACCATGAGGTACACATTTACAAAGCTGTTCATGATTGGGCTTCAGTCATACAATGTTGCAGCACCCAGCCTTCCACCACAGCATGTTTCCCCACCAATGCCCCCAGTTTCCCTCCCCCATTTCTGTCTGTTTCTAAGTTTGGGATGGGGGCACAGGGAACTTCTTCAGAAAGTCCATTCACCCATTTTATTTGTTTGTTCACTTATTTTTTTTATTATTGTTCATTTTATTTTTTTTTTTACATTTGTTTCCGTAAAGTGAAAATAAAACCTGGGGAAAACATTACACCTTTCTCTTCTGGGACCCACTAGGCCCACTAAAGAATCACTCTCTCATACCTAACTCATACCTAAGTCTGTTCATCAAAAATGCTGGGAAAACCTCAACCAGTACATTTATTTTGTAGGAAAGGCAGCTATTGTCTTTTCTACAAAGTAATTGTATGCAGACTCTTAGCGCCTAGCTATGTCTGTGAGGGAGTTTGGGAACAGAAAACTTAATGCCAATGGAATACCAGGAGGATAGGTTTTGGTTATAATGGTTTTGTTGT
Organism: Cryptotis parvus; assembly: GCA_021461705.1. Lineage (NCBI taxonomy): Eukaryota > Metazoa > Chordata > Mammalia > Eulipotyphla > Soricidae > Cryptotis > Cryptotis parvus. The sequence goes on along the minus strand of JAJIBD010024968.1, from coordinate 14,714 downwards.
GTTTTAATGCCAGTGCTGAAACTGAAATGCAGGGTCTCATACCTGCTAGGCTATGTAGGTGATTACGGAGCCACCAACCTGTCTGAGGTTGTGGTTTCTAAACAGCATTCTCCACTAGATGGAAACAGGGTTCTTTGCAGAAATGGCTGATTTGGGGCTGACATAGGAAGACATAAAGCAAGTTCAGAATATCTTATTTCTATAGAAAAGAAACAAGCAACCAGAGAGCAATTCATACACAAATTGTAGTGAGTGAAAGTTGGGTGAAGAATGGATACTTTACTATTTTCAAAATACCTTCTCAATGGGCCAGGAATTGCAGTTGAGTTTGTCTTATAGATGTGAAGTCCTGGGTTGGAGCCTCCCATACAGCAATTTATACAGCAAAGAAGAAAAAAAAGAGAGTAACTGTTGCAGAGAAGTAAATAGACATCATACTATTCAGATCAAAGTTATTTTAACCCAATTTTATAATAATAAAGGGCTTGAAAATATGTCTGCCCCCCAAAATAAGCAAACATCAACTATCTTTTAATTAAAATAAACTCTCCTTGAAATTCCTTAAATAACCACTAAGTGTTAGCAACTTACAGTAAGAAAGTGTTGGATAAAAAGGCATTCTTCTGAAATCATTAATGGGTTTCTTAATCATCTGTAACAAACAAAAATCCCTATTATTTTATATTTACAATCAAAGTGTATTAAATATGAAAAAGAGGGCAAAGTTCACCAGATAAATCAAAATCATGTTTCAAATGACAGGATATAACGAAATTCCACAGCAGTGCAACTGTGATATTACTGTGGTAATGATAATCTCACCCGAATCTAAGTAGGACTTGCAGACAAATCCATATTGAGCCAATCCGTGAACAAATCTTTCTCAGTCTCTGTGTGCCTCATACACGAATGCACACAAACACTCTCACAAAAGTTCAATTTATCTTTCGTGTTGCAGTTTGGGCCACCCAAGGGCATACGGGCTTACTTCTGGCTCTGAACTCGGGGGAATACTCGTGTCAGCATTCAGGAGACTATATGCAGTGACTGGGGCTGAGCTGGGGTCAGCTACAAGCAAGGCAAGTACCCCACCCACCCTACTATCTCTTTGCCTCCTATTTTTCTGAAACAATAGCAATTCTAGTTTCAAAAGTTTTTGATAATTTCGAAAATCAGTTTGTCAATTTTAACTCTTTGCTCAAATATTACGTTCTCAGAGATATCTATTCTGACCACTATCAAATATGAAAATCAGTGATTTCTAGATTTTGTATTTCTCTCTGCTCCTGACCCTGTTATTTTTCCCCCAAAGCAATGTCACAACCACGTTACTACTTATTGTGTTTACTTCTGTATCCCTCTTTCAGTATATAAATATAATGGCAGGTGTTGCAGGTTGAGTTTCATGGGAAAATTAAATCTCAGTGGAGATTTATGTGAATAGGGATGTGTGTGTGTGCACATGCGTGTGTGTGTGCATGTGTGTGTTGTGTGTTTGTGGACTCGTGCTTCTGCATGAATTGGAGAATAAAGCCACAGTTGCAATAGAGGTCTCATCTGCTTCCATAGGGAAAACTGGAACTGGGGTAGTGCTTAAGGATCTTCTCAGCTGAGACAAAGTGGGCTGGATCCATCAGTGTCACTGAACATGACTGCCCTAGGAAAAGGGCTTTCCCTTGAGCCAAAAGAGCTCCTAAGAGGACTTACTCATGGCTGTCATCCAGTGGGATCTCTTGCAGCTAGGAAATGAGCAGGGAAGTCCTGATTGTGGGGCTGGGCCATGCACTACCTCCGAGGATCTACTGAAACACAATCTCGGGTTATTGGCTATGTCTCCACCTCTTACAACTGGGCCAGAAGGAGTAAGTGGATGGATAGATGGATGGATTGGTGGATTGGTGGATTGGTGGATGAATGGACAAATGAATGAATTCCTTCCTCTAAAGGTCAGCCCACAAAGACAGGATGTGGCCATCACTCTCAACTGACAAGCAGAATGCCAAGAGTGTAAATATAGAATAGACCCATGTGATCAGAAACATTTAAGGCAGTTTAATGTCATACAAAATATATCGAGGATGGGAGAAGGGAGGCATGGGCCGGAAGGCAAGGCGCTGGGGGGGGAGGGAGGGAGGGTGCAGCGAATCATTTGACACTAGAGCAAGTGTCCAAGTCTTGTTCCCAGATCCTGAGTGGGCAGTTGTCAGACCAGGGGTGCTGATGCGAGACTGGGAATGCGGCTTAAAGAAAGAATCTTGCTAACACAAGGAACAACCGTCTCCCTTGACAGAACATTGAGCAAGTATTTTCTTGTGCCTGTTGACTTAACTCAGCCAGGGACGTCTTTGCAAAGCAGCACAGCCATAAATCAGCAAGTCCTGTAACACACATTCCAGGGGGCTAGAGGGGAAAGGCGACTCACAAAGGCTCCTCTTTAAGTCTTCAGGAATCTGGTGCAAGTGGCTTTGGTGGTGGCGGGTTTAGATTCTGGGGACTGGAAAGGAAATGATGCTGAAAGGGAACTAGAGAGCAACAGGGCACATTGCTAACAGAACATGAGGCACCAGAACCCAGAAAGGAGCCAGGGGTGTGGAGCGCTCAGGAAGGACGGAGGAACCAGCCAGATGCTTTGGTTCTAGACCCGGAACACATAACCTTGAGGGAGCCCCTCTGCTTCTCAGAACCACTGTCAGCCTGTGTCCAGGGCTGGGCTCGAATGGAAATGACAATTCAGGAGTGAAAAGGCCCAGAAGCTCTGGAATCTAAAAAAAAATACAGTACAAAGAGAGGCCTGCCACTGTAAAAAGGAGAGAAGTACCAAAAGCCCCTGGAGCAGCAAAACCACACAGAGAGAGGGAGACGCCTGCTAAGGGAAGCGAACAATTCCTGCCGCCTCTCCCCAGGAGAGATTTTGCAGAAGGGAGCAGGAGACTGTGGAATCCACCATTCCCCAGGAGATTCTGCTAAGACACAACAGACCCCCTGAGACTCACCGCTGGCTCTGCCTGGGCTGACTGGCATCAGGCTGAGGGAAAATAGGCAAATTCTGTCCAGTCCCTCTGCCACTGCCTCAGGGCAGACCCACTTCTCATAGGCCCCACCAGGTAGAGTTCTTAAGTCCGCTGCTGTCTGAGGGCCAGGAAAGGATTGCAAGGCTCTCCCCAAGAAATCAGAAGCTCTAGCTTGAGTTTCTCTTTCACTTCCAAATTTGACACGGGCCCCGATTTCCCAGGTTCTGTCCACTGGGAACAGGTGCAGAAGCATAAGGACGCTCATAAGGTAGAAAGCCGGTGTCCACCGCAGCACGTGTCCACTCCTTCCCCTCCCTGGCTTTTCTTCTTTCTGTCTCTACAAGGTGGCCCAGACAGAGTAGCGTTTATGTATGGCTGGGGCACAGGACTGAGGCCAGAGGGGCTCCTGCTCAGGTATCCAGCTAAGCGTGTTCTGAGCAATCCCACTGCACACCCTGTGCTTGCTGTCGACGGTGTCACTGTGACTGCACACCTCTGGCTCAGTAAGAGGCTAACAGTGAGGCCCCAGGCACATCTGGAAGAGAACTTTGGTGATTCGGGAGAGGGTCTGGGAGAGTGCTGGATAAATCCAAGTAAAGCAAGAATGTGAGATTCAGAGGGGCAGGGTATGAGGGTTGGCTGGAAAAGCGTTTTTCCTTTGAAGGGTCAGCATGAAAACCCTGGTCTCTCTTTGTAAAAGTCCAGGCAGAGAGAGGGGCAGGGTGATCGCCTCTCTTCAGAGACCGCTGAGCTGCAATCCCACACTCAGGGTCCCTGCACGGTGCTGACAGCTCTGAAAGCACCCTCAGAGCCGGGACTGCACTAACCAGGACGTGTGCCAGGAAACCGGAAATCCAAGTGCTCACATGAAGAGCACAGCACTCTGACTTATGTCTGGCTCCTTATTATTTCTGGTAGAGTTCCTTTGGAGGGCGGCTCCCCAGATCTTCTGGAGATCACCAAGGCTATATCTGGCAGTGCTCTGGAGGCCAGAGGTGCTGGGGACTGAACCCAGAGCCCTGGGCATACGGGGCTTGTGTTCAACCCTTTGAGTCACCGCCTCATCCCCCTATCTGGATTCTTAGCCCCAAATCTACTGGAATTTCCCTCCTGCTCAACAGCCAGGCCTGACAGCTGAAGTCTGTTTCCCTAGATGCTCTTTCATTCTAAATTCAAACTGAGGTTCAGTAGCCATTGTGGAAATAAACTCCCAGGGTGCAGGGCTCCATGAGACAGGCTGCCTGCAGTGCTGACCTTAGTGTGGCAGGGCTGCAGTGGTGCCCGGCTCCTCCTGTGTGCAGAGGAGGACATCTGCATGACTCAGTAAGGCAGCCCATCTGTTTTGGTGGATGCCTTGACTGGCGGGCTCCTTCTTTCTTACCCCTACCATGGTGCCTCATCACTGGCTCCTCTCCCCAAGCACTGAGTAAAGATAATCACTTCTCTCTGCTCTTCTGCTTTCCCTAGATCCTCCCTCCTTGTGTGAGTCTACCCCACACAGTGAAGCCAGGAGGCTGAAATTTCCTCCTCTGCTGAGTATCAGGATGTTTCTCCATACCAGATGTGCCACCGAGTCACCCCACCCCAGTGGACATGGAGGTGATCCTGAGAAGAAGGGAAAGGAAAGAGGAGGGGAACTTGGATTGTGAATTTTCTGGTGAAGGAAGGAAACTCAACTTTCTGCAGTACATATAGATGCTGATGATAATGCTAAGTGTGGGGAGACCTGCATACTGTGTATCTGGGTTTTTGTTTCATTGTTTTGGGGCCACAACCAGCGATTGTGGGCTTCTCTTGGCTTTACATTCAGGAATTATTCCTGGTGTTGCTCAGGGGACAATATGGGATCCGGGGGCATTGAAACTAGGTTGGCCGCATGTAAGACTAGCACCCTAACTGCCCTACTATCACTCCAGCCCCACATATACTGAATATCTGTATCTATATGTACTATTTATCAATGTTACCTAAATTTTGCAGAAATTTAAACAGAAGCTGTGGCATAAATTGAACCCTGGCTCTGATATGGTGAAGTTATGAGCTATAGGTACTTAAGGCTCACAGCATTATTATGAGACTCACTTTATTGTTGAGAAAACTGAGAATCTGGAGAAGTAAAAACCTGACGTCTCAGCAGAAGAATGATATAACAATTCCCGATCAGACTGGGTCTGGGGCTCACAAGCTTTCTACATAGTGGACCCTCACAGACTCCACACTACTCTTCATGAAATGTCTGGCTGATGCAATTTCATTTTGATTCTTGGGAAAATCTGATGTGTCAGTTTTAAATTGAATCACAGCACCCTATAAATTATGGTTGGAGAAGCAGAAATAAATGTGTCAAGGTGATTTGTAGGGTTCTGATAATTTGACTTGAAAGATACTAAGTCTGGAGATGTATTTCTGTGTGAAAAAGGAGTGAGAGAGAGTGAGAGAGAGAGGGAGAGAGGGGTGAAGGAAAGAGAATGAGAAGAAGAGAGAGACAGAGTGAGAGAGAGAGAGGCAAAAGAGAGCCAACACCCAGGGTTTAAATGCTGGGGTATGATGAATCACTTATGAAATGACTTTAATGTACAGAGGGGGATTTGTTTATCCTAGGCAAATCTGTTTCCCAGCATAGGGAAAGCCTTAAACATTTCTCAGCCAGTACCAAACACAACTCATTATTTGTAATATATATGCATTAAAGAAGGGCCCTTTAAGCAGAAACGTAATTCAAGACTCTGTAATTGATTGGCTGATGGAAATGTGACTGACCAGAGGAAGTAGGATGCTGACCCTGAATTTCCCATGAAAACAATGGCTCAGTATTTGCCAATTCAGGATTTTCAGTGACTTTCTAGCCATCATGAACCATGAGAAAGTACTGTGAGATATTCATTGCTGTCTCTCCCACTGGGGGTGTGCACTCTTGTTAAGCAAAAGTATTATATTTGCCTCCCTCACCTCTTCATCACTGTAAAACACCCCCCAGGCCCAGCCCACACCACCACACACAGTAGGTGATAAATAAGGGCCTTTATGTTAGTTGTGGGAGGGGCCTCCTCTCCAGGGAGACTGTTCCTGAGATACTTACCCCAGCAATGAGGGCCTCATGCATTTTGGTGCACTGGTTTTGCAGAGCTGGGGCCTCTTCCAGCAGTGCTAGGGAGCATACAGTATTGGCATCAAACCCGGGCCTTGTGAATGCTAGACCTAAGTTCCAGTCATCGAGCTAGGTCTCCAGACCCAATTTAATAAATAAGTGAATGAATAAAAGTTACGAAGAGAAGCAGGAAAGTTCAGGGAAATTTGAGGCACTCAAAATGAACAATGGAGCCAAAACAGAGGGCCTATGAAGCAAGCAAGGGAATAGGTCCATTGGGTTGGCAGATAGGAAGGTTCTTGGTAGCCTAGGAAGTGACACACAAAGTGGTTTTTTTTTTTTTTTTTTGCTTTTTTGGGTCACACCCGACAATGCTCAGGGGTTTCTCCTGGCTCTGCACCCAGGAATTACTCCTGGTGATGCTCGGGGACCATATGGGATGCCAGGGGATCGAACCCAGCCGGCATGGGCTGTCCACATGCAAGGCAAATGCCCCACCCATTGGGCTATCGCTCTGGCCCCACACACAAAGTTTTAATAGCATAATGATAGAAGACTGATTGAAGTGGGCTAAGGAAGGGGTGATGAGGAAAAGAGTATGAGAAATGTAAGCTATGCTTTTGAGAAGTTTGGATGAGAAGAGGAGGAAAGAGATTCAAGAGTTCTTGGAGGAAGCATCTGGTTGAAGTGATTGATTCAGGACTACAAACTCTCCAGTGGAGGAGAAAACTAGTCTAGAGGAGAGCGTGATTGTGAGTGCGGTAGACAGAATAGGACACAGTTCAAGGCAGAGCTGGCCGCTGAACAGGAAGATTGGGAATGAAGGCTTACAAATGCAGGAAAAGGGAGGAAAGGATGAGCAGGGATTAAAATATATTTATAGGAAGGCAACAGGAAGTTGGAGGAAGTGGAGGCTCATTTCTTTCTGTGTATATGTCACAAAATAAGCGCATTCACTATGAGAGGAAAGTTGAAAAGCTTTGCATAAATGGGCATAGGATTACAGAAGTCCTCTGTGCTTAGAGTATGTACCTAGTTATTTTGTTTTTCACTTTATTAAAATACTGTGATTCAGAATGGGAAAGAATAATCACCCAATACCCATCTGATAAGGGGTTAATATCCAGGATATATCAGGCACTGGTAGAACTTTACAAGAAGAAAACAAATAACCCCATCAAAAAATGGGGAGAAGAAATGAACAGAAACTTCAGCAAGGGAAGAAATTCGAATGGCAAAAAACATATGAAAAATGCTCATCATCACTAATCATCAGAGAGATGCAAATCAAAACAACAATGAGATACCACTTTACACCACAGAGACTGGCACATATTCAAAAGAGCAAGAACAACAAGTGCTGGCGTGGATGTGGGAAAAGGGGACACTCATCCATTGTTGGTGGGAATGCCGGCTGGTACAGCCTTTCTGGAAAACAATATGGACTTTCCTCCAAAGACTAGAAATTGAACTCCCATTTGACCCAGCCATACCACTCCTGGGAATCTTCTCTGGGAAACCAAAAATACGCAGCGGAAACACCATCCCTACTTTTATGTTCATAGCAGCATTATTCACAATAGCCAGAATCTGGAAGCAACCAGAGTGCCCGAAAATCGATGACTGGATAAAGAAGCTTTGGTACATCTACACAATGGAATACTATGCAGCTATTAGGAAAAATGAAGTTATAAAATTTGCCTATAAATGGATGGACATGGAGAAGATTATGTTGGCGCAAATTAGCCAGAAGGAGAGAGACAGACACAGAATGACTGCATTTATCTGCATAACATAAATATATGTACATATTAAGATACCAATATCCAAGGTCAAGTGAAACATATATCAGGAGGTCTTGTCAACGGTGGAAATTATCACAAGCGTGTGGGATTCAGAGGCTAGGTAAGACAGAAAAATGGAACAGTGTGCTAACAATTGTCGAGGGTACTGATGCCAACCTAGAACTGAGCATTATATAGAGGCAAAAAAGATACACATGACAACCCTTTAATGTATGTTCTGTAAATCCATAGTCTGGAGGGGAAGGAAAAGAGAAAGAGAGAGAGAAACAGAAAGGAAATAAAGAACCTGCCATGGAGCAGGGCTGGGGAGGGGAGGGAACCGGGGACGTTGGTGGTGGGAGATGGGCACTGGTGGAGGGACGGGTGCTGGAACACTGTATGACCAAAACCCAAATATGAACTTTTTTAAAAAGAAGAAGAAGAAAGAAGAAGAAAAAAGAAGAAGAAGAAGGAGGGAGGAGGAAGAGGAGGAGGAGGAGGAGGAGGAGGAGGAGGGAGGAGGAGGAGGAGGAGGAGGAGGAGGAGGAAGGAGAAGGAGGAGAAGGAGAAGGAGAAGGAGGAGAAGGAGAAGGAAAAGAAGAAGAAGAAGAAGAAGAAGAAGAAGAAGAAGAAGAAGAAGAAGAAGAAGAAGAAGAAGAAAGAAGAAGAAGAAGAAGAAGAAGAAGAAGAAGAAGAAGAAGAAGAAGAAGAAGAAGAAGAAGAAGAAGAAGAAGAAGAAGAAGAAGAAAGAAGAAGAAGAAGAAACAGTTTCTAAATTTGGACAGAAAGTCAATTAATAAAGTAAAATATTGTCCTAATTGAAAAAAAACAAAAGTTAATAAACCAGTTCTAATGGATTAAAAAAATAAAATAAAATACTGTGATTTACAAATTTCTTCTCAGTACAGTTGTCACAAGCATTCATTGTTCAACACAAGTCCCACCAGCAGTGTGTCCCTTCCACCACCAAAGGCCACTGTCTCCTGGGCCACTCCCCATCCCCAAGCCAGCATGCCTAGTTGGCTGCAATCACATTGATCATTGCAACATACATGTGGGAAAGGTTTCGGTAAAAGACCTGACCTTCCACTGGGTTATTATGTTTAAATGGTGCCACAGGAAGGCGCTGTATCATTTGTGCCTCTGGTCACTCTCTCCAGAGATTTACTCATAAGTCCTGGTTTGTGATTGGTGGTGAATAGCATCTACACAGCTTGTAGAGCACAACCAGGGGTCATTGGAGTTGGGGGATGAGAGGAGGGGCCTCATTCCCAGCTTCAAGCCCAGCTGGTATCCCTACAGTGGCCCAGTTATTTTTTTTACTTTAACTTTCACCATTTATTTTTTTACTCTAACTTTTACCATGTTCTCATCTAGAAACTTCTTATCTGTTATTCAACATCTTGATTTTTTTTATGAATGGCACTTTGTGGAGGGAGAGAAAGGTGAAAGCAAGAGTTAATCCTAACACCACAGGGTCCCCTGAGTAATGCCTGAAGTAACCCCCCAAACACAGAGCTTGGAGTAGCCCTTGAGACCACTGGGTGTGGCCTCAAAAAAAAACACACAAACAAATGAATGTTACTGGCTTTGCAGGGCAGCCTCTCCCTCAGATCTCTTCTCAACTCTGCCTTTAGCAATACCATGTCTGAGATTCCCCTACTGTATTCTCTCTCTCCTTCTCTGCCTCCTCCTTTACTCTTGCACCCAAGGGTTTGATCTTTTCCAGGGAGCAGATTTGGGTTCCACCTGGAGTACTCAGGGCTTCTTCCTGGCTCTGTGGTCGGGGATCACTCCTGGCAGTACTGGGGATGGAACCAGGTTCAGGGTATGTAGGGCAAGCACCTTCTCTGCTGCCCCTATCTCTGGGCATAAATTTGCTTTTGGAACTCTTGCCCTCTCTGTAGCTTATCTTTTAGTGTCAGGGTATGCTGGGGCGCCCAACAAAATCAGGGAGCAGGGTGTTGGGACCCCTTTCTTTCCCAGGGAATTGATGACTGGCAGACAGAGAAAGAGCGAGAAACCAGCAAAGTTTCAAAAGGCTTTACTCACACTTGATCTGGTATACAATTTAGTAACAGGAAAACCCCAGACTTTAGGTTCCTAGCTGGGCCTGGCCACGTGTAGGTTTAGAATCTTAGGCCAAGATAGCCAATACCACATGTTAAGGCCCAACAGGAAGAGAATGGAGAGAGGAGGCAGAGGGCAAAAGAGGAGGAAAAGAAAAGATATCTTTGGATTTCCTGTTTGATTTCTTCGATGACCCATTTGTTGTTCAGGAGTGAGCTGTTCAGTTTCCAGGTGTTTGGTTTGACTTCCCTATTTCTGTGTACGGTTAACTTCCATTTTCAGTGCATCATGGTCTGAAAAGATAGCTGACACAATTTCTATCTTTTTTATTTTATTGAGGTATGCTTTGTGGCTCAGCATGTGATCTATCTTGGAGAATGTTCCATGTGCACTAGAAAAATGTGTATTCAGCTGTTTTGGCATGAAAAGCCCTGTATATATCCACTAGCTCTCTTTCTTCCATTTCTTTCTTCAGGGCCAATATTTCCTTGGTGAGTTTCAGTCTTGTTGATCTATCCATCATTGATAGAGCAGTGTTGAAGTCTCAACTATTATTGTGCTACTGTTAATGTCTTCTTTGAGGTCTCTTAGCAGTTGTTTTATGTACTTTTGCTGACCCCTCATTGGGTGCATATATGTTTAGTAGTGTAATTTCTTCCTACTTTTATGTTCATAGCAGCATTATTCACAATAGCCAGAATCTGGAAGCAACTAGAGTGCCCGAAAATCGATGACTGGATAAAGAAGCTTTGGTACATCTATACAATGGAATACTATGCAGCTGTTAGGAAAAATGAAGTTATAAAATTTGCCTATAAATGGATGGACATGGAGAAGATTATGTTGGAGCGAAATTAGCTAGAAGGAGAGAGATAGATACAGAATGACTGCATTTATTTGCATAACATAAATATATATGTACATATTATGATACCAATATCCAAGGTCAAGTGAAGCATATATCAGGAGGGCTTGTCAAGGTGGAAATTATCACAAATGTGTGTGGGAGTCAGAGGCTAGGCAAGACAGAAAATGGAACAGTGTGCTAACAATTGTCGAGGGTACAAATGCCAACCTAGAACTGAGCATTACATAGAGGCAAAAAGATACACATGACAACATACAGACAATGTATGTTCTGTAATCCATAGTCTGGAGGGGAAGGAAAAGAGAAAAGAGAGAGAAATGGAAAGAAATAAAGAACCTGCCATGGAGGAGGGCTGGGGGAGGGGAGGGAACCAGGGGCGTTGGTGGTGGGAGAATGGGCACTGGTGGAGGGACGGGTGCTGGAGCACTGTATGACCAATACCCAAATATGAACGTTTTAATTGTATATCTTTGTAATTGTAAAAATAAAAAATTTAAAAAAAAAGAAAAGGCAAAAAGGTGCGGAAGAAAGCAGGCTGCGGCTTTTATAATTTTTCAGCCCGGACCTGCCCCACATGAATGGAAAGCAGTTAGGGTCAATCCCCTCAGGTAACTTCTCCTGGGACCTCACCTAGTTCCATTGAAATATTAATATTACCCCTGCCAAAATCTGCCTTGGAAGTGTCCCTGAAGGTCCTATGTATAGTGGGGGAAGGGCATGTATCTGTACCAATGGATATTCTGCAGCCAGGTATATATTTCTCCAAGCCTTCATAAGATTCTTTACTTCATAGTTGTTTTGTATATTAGCTTTTAGACTTATTAGAGAGCCACACTTGCTTGCTTGCTTGGAGGTAAACAGCATTTCTCTCTAGTATGATTACTTAGAGATCCAATGTGCCCAGGCAAATATACTTGTAAGATCTAGCTAGCCCCATGATGATTATGGTAGCATGAGAGAAAATATTTATACCAGCTAACATAGAATACATGGTAAGATATACTGCCACATGAAGTCACAGATTCAAACTGTTTTCCACCCTTTTATCTACAAAGTGGCCTGCAGGAGGTAACTCCAGGCAAGATGCAGAGGCTCTGGGCAACAGTGTATTGCAATACTTTAGCATCTCTTAGTCACAAAATTTCATTATTTTATTGAGGATTTAGTGGTCTGTGTGTGTTGTGTGTGTGTGTGTGTGTGTGTGTGTGTGTGTGTGTGTGTGTGTGTGTGTGTGTAGGGCTTGCTCCTGACTCTGTGCTCAAGGATCACTCATGGCCTGCTTGGGTGCCCATCTGGGGCTGAGAGGGACAGAACCTGGGCCAGCTGAGAGCAAGGCAAACACCTTACCTGCTGTACTATAGATCCGGCCCCAAGGATTTAGTTATTTCCAGCTCTAACTTTTATCTCTGACTCTAGATTCCAAAATGACTATTGGACATCTCTGCCAGGACATCTAATTCAGCATTTTCACATTCTACCAGTAAGCAAGCATTTTCTTTTTTCTCCCACTGTGTTTTATATTTCTGTCCAGTGGCCCATCATAGTCCCTGTCACTCCCTTGCAATTAAATGACTCTAAATGGAATCTTAGGGTATTTGATCTAGTAGTGGATTCACTAGTATCTAATAGTGGAAGTCACTGTTGCTAAGAGCAGGTGGAGGTTGTAAACTTGATTGTCTGGTCTCAGTTTGAACCCTGACTCAAACTCTTGACTACTAAGTGACCTTTAGAATGTTACTTAACTTCTCTGTGCCCAAATCCCATATCTAAATCAGAGCATTAGAAACTTTAAAAGGTTATTGTCAGCTTAGTTAGGTGATGGAAAGTACTTATTAAATACTCAGTGCATGATATTACTTATCATGCACTGAGTAATATCATGCACTGAGTATTTAATTCTAACCCCCTTGGTTTTTCAGCAGTAGGAATCAAGGATTAGAGGATTGTCTATAGAGAGATAAGTGATTAATAATGAAAAGTTGGGATTAAACACCCATCTGATGACTTCAAGACTTACGTGCTTTTCTAAATCTTTCTTAAACCCCTAACCGGAAGCAAAGGGAGTAGCAATTGAAAACAGAATGAAACTCTTTGCAGAAGCTTATTTTCAGCTTCCTGGGGGTGGGCAGGGTGGAATGGGATCATATCTCCTCACTTGCTGTCAGGTCTTATTTATTTATGTTAATTAGAACCAGGAAAACTAGGTTAATGCAAGTTACACAGTTGGCAAATGCCATTTAAATAAAGTTTTCCTCAGTTATTATTTATTAATTTACTGGAGGCATTGGTTTTAATGTGAAAAGGAGTAAAATGTTTGAATCACAGGCTGTTAACTACATTTAAAAACTGTCATAACATTATAACTTCATTTTAAGAGACGCATTAAAGAAAAAATATTAAAAAATGAAAATAGAAAAGAGTATTGTGTAAATAAAAACAGAGAAATGGAACCTCTTATCTCTTGTTATCGAAGTCTAGGAGAAAGCAGAATGTCTGGGAGGAAATTATCCCCCTGCTTCCTAATACTGGTTTTCATATTTACTTCTCTTGTTAACTTTATTAAATCCAACAGGAAATCATTTCAGCATCACAGCTAATTTGCTTTGACATGTCTCAAGAGAGATGTTTTTTTTTCTTTTCAAATAGTGCCTGCTGCTTTCTGTCAAGCCATGCCCCATGGAAGGGGCATCTGTTATTGGAATGCCTTTTCAAAAATAACAGTGGAGTCTGAAAGTCTGGAAAGTTTACAATAAAATCTTCTATTTGGAGCCCACATTTGCGATGGGAGGTTTGGGTGTATTTTATTTTATTTTTTTAAGTCTTTCCAGATTTTTGTGAGTCCTCATGTGTGATTATGTTTCTTCAGCTGAACTTCATTGGTTAAATCTGGCTCCCTGTGGATTGAATGAGGGGCCTTCTCCACAGGAGACAGGAAGTAAGTGGTAAATTGTGGATGTGTCTAAACCAGCAGGCCAGAGTGCAAATGGAACCCCATGATTTTTAAAGGAAACTCCTCATTCAACCCAGAGTTTTCTAGTGACAACTCTTTTGAATGGCATTAAGTCAATCTGGTCACTCAGCAAACATTTAACATTAGTATGGGTTTGGGGGAGTTCTGGGGAGGGGGAGAGATGCTCAATAGGTACTTGAGGACCCAGTGGCCATTCTTGGCAATTCATGGTCAGGTGATGTGATATTGCTGGGGCCTGGCACTGTTAAGAGGCCCCTAGAGGTCACATATAGGGCACACACAGGTCAGGCACAGGTCACATATAGGTACTGCACAGGGCACAGAGTCAGAGATCAAACTCAGAGCCACATAGTTTCACTGCCACAATGTGGTTTGAAAGATGAAATTGAGGGTGGGCAGATACATTCATGTTTACTTATAAGCATAAAATCAAATGCAAAGATACTTGGAAAAACCCTTGGAAACGTGTACCCTCTGTAAGAGATTCATGCTTTTCATAAAGTTAGAAGATAAAGAGCCAGATGCTGAAGAACTGACGCCTAACACATCACCGATTTCTTTGGCTTGAATAAAAAACCCACTAGGTATATTTTAGACAAACCAGTTGAAGGGTAAATGACCATCTCTGAAAGGTTTTGATTGATTCTTGACTGAGATCCCCAATTGTTAAGTAACTAACCCTGATAGTTAAGTTCCAAATGAAGATACTTAGAAGCGTTAACTGCTGCTAACATGCTAGACTGTCATTAACTTGTATACTGACACCATTATTGCTTACAGCCAAACACAGCATGGTTATTTTCCCAATCTTCCAAGCTAGATACCACAGAAGCATGCTTCTCTCAGGCCAACTGCCTTGCCATCAACGAATTCTGACAAGCCAAGCTGAGAAACTGTAAGGGGTGGCCACCCGATGGGATGA
>JAJIBD010024966.1:0-35956 GCA_021461705.1 Cryptotis parvus | reverse complement strand
CAGATTTAGGTTTCCGCCTGGAGTACTCCAGGGGGCTTCTTCCTAGCTCTGTAGTTGGGGATCACTCCCTGGCAGTACTGGGATGGGGAACTAGGTTCAGGGGTATGTGGGGCAGCACCTTCTCTGCTGCCCTATCTCCTGGGCATAAATTTGCTTTTGGAACTCTTGCCTCTCTGTAGCTTATCTTTTAGTGTCAGGGTATGCTGGGCACCCCAACAAAATCAGGATGCAGGGTGTTGGGACCCTTTTGTTCCCAGGAATTGATGACAGAAGACAGAGAAAAGCGAGAAACCAGCAAAGTTTCAAAAGGCTTTACTCACACTTGATCTGGTATACAATTTAGTAACAGGAAAACCCCAGACTTTAGGTTCCTAGCTGGGCCTGGCCACGTGTAGTTTGGAATCTTAGGCCAAGATAGCCAATACCATATTAAGGCCCAACAGGAAGAGTATGGTGAGAGGCGAGAGGGCAAAAGAGAGGAAAAATAAGAGATATCTTTGGATTTCCTGTTTGATTTCTTCGATGACCGATTGTTGTTCAGGAGTGAGCTGTTCAGTTTCCAGGTGTTTGCTTTGACTCCCTGTTTCTGTGTACGGTTAACTTCCATTTTCAGTCATCATGGTCTGAAAAGATAGCTGATTCAATTTCTATCTTTTTTATTTTCTGAGGTATGCTTTGTGGCTCAGCATGTGATCTATCTTGGTGAATGTTCCATGTGCACTAGAAAAATGTGTATTCAGCTGTTTTAGAATAGAAAAGCCCTGTATATATCCATAGCTCTCTTTCTTCCATTTCTTCCTTCAGGGCCAATATTTCCTTGGTGAGTTTCAGTCTTGTTGATCTATCCATCGTTGATAGAGCAGTGTTAAAATCTCAACTATTATTGTGCTACTGTTAATGTCTTCTTTGAGGTCTTAGCAGTTGTTTTACATATATTTGCTGACCCCTCATTGGGGGGCATATGTTTAGTAGTGTAATTTCTTCCTACTTTTATGTTTATAACAGCATTCTTCCCAATAGCTAAAATCTGGAAAGCAACTAGAGTGCCCGAAAATCGATGACTGGATAAAAAAGCTTTGGTATAACTTCACAATGGAATACTATGCAGCTGTTAGGAAAAATGGTTATAAAATTTGCCTATAAATGGATGGACATGGAGAAGATTATGTTGAGCGTAATTAGCCAGAAGGAGAGAGATACAGAATGACTGCATTTATTTACATAACATAAAATATATGTACATATTTGCAATATCCAAGGTCCAAGTGAAGCATATATCAGGAGGAGCTTGTCAAAGGTGGAAATTATCACAAATGTGTGGGTCAGAGATGACGCAAGACAGAAAATGGAACAGTGTGCTAACAATTGTCGAGGGTACAAATGCCAACCTAGAACTATACGGTAAATAGAGGTCAAAAGTTACGGATGACAAACACAGAGAATGTATGTTCTGTAATCCATAGTCTGGAGGGGAAGGAAAGAGAAAGAGAGAGAAATGGAAAGAAATAAAGAACCTGCCATGGAGGAGGGCTGAGGGAGGGATGGGAACTAGGGATGCGTGGTGGTGGGAGATGGGCACTGGTGGAGGAGAAAGGAAGCTGAGCACTGTAATGACCAATACCCAAATATGAACGTTTTAATTGTATATCTTTGTAATTGTAAAATAAAAAAAAATTTAAAAAAAAAGAAAAGGCAAAAGGTGCGGAAGAAAAGCAGGCTACGGCTTTTATAATTGTTTCAACAGTGACCTGCCCAAATAAATGGAAAGCAGTTAAGGTCAATCCCCCTCAGGTAACTTCTCCTGGGACCTCACCTAGTTCCATTGAAATGTTAATATTACCTCTGAAAATCTGCCTTGGAAGTGTCCCTGAAGGTCCTATGTATAGTGGGGGAAGGGCATGTATCTGTACCAATGGATATTCTGCAGCCAGTGTATATATTTCTCAGACCTTCATAAGATTCTTTACTTCATAGTTGTTTTGTATAGTTAGCTTTTTAGACTTATGGAAGAGCCACATTGCTTGCTTGCTTGGAGGTAAAGCATTTCTCTCTGGTATGATTACAGAGATCCAATGTGCCCGAGCAAATATACTTGTAAGATCTAGCTAGCCCCATGATGATTATGGTAGCATGAGAGAAAATATTTATACCAGCTAACATAGAATACATGGTAAGATATACTGTCACATGAAGTCACAGATTCAAACTGTTTTCCACCCTTTATCTACAAAGTGGCCTGCAGGAGGTAACTCCCAGGCAAGATGCAGAGGCTCTGGGCAACAGTGTATTGCAATACTTTGGCAACTCTTAGTCATAAAATTTCAATCCTTACCTTCTTATTGAGGATTTAGTGGTCTGTGTGTGTTTGTGTGTGTGTGTGTAGTGTGTGTGTGTGTGTGTGTGTGTGTGTGTGTGTGTGTGTGTGTGTGTGTGTGTGTAGGGCTTGCTCCTGACTCTGTGCTCAAGGATCACTCATGGCCTGCTTGGTGCCCATCTCGGGGCTGAGGACAGAACCTGGGCCAGCTGAGTGCAAGGCAAACACCTTACCTGCTGTACTATAGATCCGGCCCCAAGGTTTAGTTATTTCCAGCTCTAACTTATCTCTGACTCCTAGATTCCAAAATGACTATTGGACATCTCTGCCAGGACATCTAATTCAGCATTTTCACATTCTACCAGTAAGCAAGCATTTTCTTTTTTTTCTCCCACTGTGTTTTATATTTCTGTCCAGTGGCCCATCCTAGTCCCTGTCACTCCCTTGCAATTAAATGACTTAAATGGAATCTTAGGGTATTTGATCTAGTAAGTGGATTCACTAGTATCTAATAGTGTGAGTCACTGTTGCTAAGAGCAGGTGGAGGTTGTAAACTTGATTGTCTGGTCTCAGTTTGAACCTGACTCAAACTCTTGACTACTAAGTGACCTTTAGGAATGTTGCTTAACTTCTCTGTGCCCAAATCCCATATCTAAATCAGAGCATTAGAAACTTTAAAAGGTTAGTGTCAGCTAGTTGGGTGATGGAAAGTACTTATTAAATACTCAGTGCATGATGTTACTTATCATGCACTGAGTAATATCATGCACTGAGTATTTAATTCTAACCCCCTTGGTTTTTCAGCAGGTAGGAATCAAGGATTAGAGGATTGTCTATAGAGATAAGTGATTAATAATGAAAAGTTGGGATTAAACACCCATCTGATGACTTCAAGACTTACGTGCTTTTCTAAATCTTTCTTAAACCCCTAACCGGAAGCAAAGGGAGTAGCAATTGAAAACAGAATGAAACTCTTTGCAGAAGCTTATTTTCAGCTTCCTGGGGGTGGAGCAGGGTGGAATGGGATCATATCTCCTCACTTGCTGTCAGGTCTTATTTATTTATGTTAATTAGAACCAGGAAAACTAGGTTAATGCAAGTTACACAGTTGGCAAATGCCATTTAAATAAAGTTTTTCCTCAGTTATTTTTGTTAATTTACTGGAGGCATTGGTTTTAATGTGAAAAGGAGTAAAATGTTTAAATCACAGGCTTTTAACTACATGTAAAACTGTCCTAACATTATAACTTCATTTTAAGAGACGCATTAAAGAAAAATATTAAAAAATGAAAATAGAAAAGAGTATTGTGTAAATAAAAAACAGAGAAATGGAACCTCTTATCTCTTGTTATCGAAGTCTGGGAGAGCAGAATGTCTGGGAGAAATTATCCCCTGCTTCCCTAATACTGGTTTTCATATTTACTTCTCTTGTTAACTTTATTAAATCCAACAGGAAATCATTTCAGCATCACAGCTAATTTGCTTTGGGCATGTCTCAAGAGAGATGTTTTTTTTTTTCAATAGTGCCTGCTGCTTTCTGTCAAGCCATGCCCCATGGAAGGGGGCATCTGTTGTGGAATGCCTTTTCAAAAATAACAGTGGAGTCTGAAAGTCTGGAAAGTTTACAATAAAATCTTCTATTTGGAGCCCACATTTGCGATGGGAGGGTTTTGGGTGTATTTTATTTTATTTTTTTAAGTCTTTCCAGATTTTTTGTGAGTCCTCATGTGTGATTATGTTTCTTCAGCTGAACTTCATTGGTTAAATCTGGCTCCTGTGGATTGAATCAGGGGCCTTCTCCACAGGAGACAGGAAGTAAGTGGTAAATTGTGGATGTGTCTAAACCAGCAGGCCAGAGTGCAAATGGAACCCCATGATTTTTTAAAGGAAACTCCTCATTCAACCCAGAGTTTTCTAGTGACAACTCTTTTGAATGGCATTAAGTCAATCTGGTCACTCAGCAAACATTTAACATTAGTATGGGTTTGGGGAGTTCTGGGGCGGGGAGAGATGCTCAATAGGTACTTGGAGGACCCAGTGGCCATTCTTGGCAATTCATGGTCAGGTGATGTGATATTGCTGGGGCCTGGCACTGTTAAGAGGCCCCCCCAGGGGTCACATATAGGCACACACAGGTCAGGCACAGGTCACATATAGGTACTGCACAGGGCACAGAGTCAGAGATCAAACTCAGAGCCACATAGTTTCACTGCCACAATGTGGTTTGAAAGATGAAATTGAGGGTGGGCAGATACATTCATGTTTACTTATAAGCATAAAATCAAATGCAAAGATACTTGAAAACATGACGTGTACCCTCTGTAAGAGATTCATGCTTTTTCATAAAGTTAGAAGATAAAGAGCCAGATGCTGAAGAACTGACGCCAACACATCACCGGATTTCTTTGGCTTGAATAAAAAAACCCACTAGGTATATTTTGAGACAAACCAGTTGAAGGGTAAATGACCATCTCTGAAAAGGTTTTGATTGATTCTTGACTGAGATCCCCAATTGTTAAGTAACTAACCCTGATAGTTAAGTTCCAAATGAAGATACTTAGAACGTTAACTGCTGCTAACATGCTAGACTGTCATTAACTTGTATACTGACACCATTATTGCTTACAGCCAAACACAGCATGGTTATTTTCCCAATCTTCCAAGCTAGATACCACAGAAGCATGCTTCTCAGCCAACTGCCTTGCCATCAACGAATTCTGACAAGCCGTGCTGAGAAACCATCTGTCAAAGTTGGCATCTCCTCATCTCTCCAGAACCATTCTACAGTTTCAGTCCTTTAGGTGATTACTTAACCTTCTTCTCATTCTGTGGTTTGCACTCTACTCCTCCAGAATTCTATTTTTTTAAAAAAATTGTATTATACCACCGTGCGATATACAATTATAAAAATGTTCATGATTGGGTTTCAGTCATATATTATTTCAGCACCGGTCCCTCCACCCAGTGCCCTTCTTCCACCACCAATGGCCCCCAAATCCCCTCCTGCCTCCCCAGCCGCCTCTAGAGGCAGGCACTTTTCCTTTTCTCTCTCTCTCTCTCTCTCTCTTCTCTCATTCTCTCTCTGTCTCTGTGTGTCTGTCTCTCTCTCTCTCTCTCTCTCTCTTTCTCTCTCTGTTCTCTTTTACACATTGTATCTTGCCTTACAAACATTATGGGATTATCATGTAAATACAGGTCCAGTCCTGTCAGTCTGGCATAAAGTCTCCTGAAGGCCTTTAAGGCCTACTATGTAGTATTCAATCTCGTTGGCTGACCCCAAGTTACTATTCCACACAGACCCTGTACTTTACCTTTCTTAAGTTTCCCTAATTTCATCAACATTCTGACTGGTTCATCCTTCAAGCTCCCCAGTAGAGGCAAGTCTCTCCTGGTTCATTGCCTAACAAACTCTGTACTTATCTGGTTTTGGGGTCACCGAAGTGGTGTTCAGAGGATCTAGATCTAGGAGCTACTCTGAATGATGCTCAGCCAACCTGGTTCAGTGCATGGGTCCAGGGGAGTTTAGAGGGACACCAGGAGTCCCACCCAGCAGTGCTCGAGGCCTGCGCAGTGTCAGAGATCAAACTCAGATTTTCATGCCTTCAGGGTAGGAGCCCTGACCCCTAAGCCATCTCCGTCACCCCTTTAGTTTGTCTTATGCCTTTCTTTATGTTGATCCTCAGACTTTTTTGTGCCCCCACAGTCCATTCTGCTAATCATCAGTAATAACAACTGCTGTCTTGTGTAAACCAGGGTTTCTCAACCGTGCAGCCCCTCTTGATACTCCCTGTAGACTACAGGTGAATACCATGAAAGTGGGGGGACCACAGCATGAGATAAGGGACTAACTAGTAGGACAAGGAGTTGAAAACACTAGTTTAAATCACAATGCTGAGATGTGGGGTGCCCTACTACATTCGAGGCACCCAAGAATGAATATTCAAGTAGTAGGAGCCACGCAACATTTGAACACATTGATTTTAAGAATTTTTGGTGATCTATCTGAATTGTTGATTTGCCCCAGCCTCCTCATTTTTATCGTCTGGGCCTGGCAGCTTCATGTGTTGGGACCTGCCTGTCCCCACGTGGGTCCCTTACTCTTCCCAGGGAGCATGTGGAAGACTTAATACAAGTCAACCGCTGTATTTCAGTCTGGGAATCAAGCTCCTGTTCAATATACGCCTCATGGAGATTAAATAAGAGGAAATATCAAAAGGGAAATCACCAGCCCACTGTCTTCTCCCATTTGGAAAAATTTAGAATAAAATTGTTGGGTTATTCAATAGCTTAAAAGTGATAATGCTTCCTATACCAGTAGTATTCTATAGGTGAAAAAAAATCTTCCCAAATGAGGGATGGAAAACAATGGCAGAAGCTTGACTTTCTTCTGGTGTGGAAGCCAAAGGTGGTACCTAATTAAGAGAAGTAAAAATCACATCAGGAATGACGTCATGTGGAGATTAGGGCTCTGTAGCTGCGCTTCAAGGTGTTACCATTAAATCCTCATAAAAACCCCATGGGGAAGCTGCTCATAGCAAGGCTTGAGACACTTTTTTGTGGTGCTATGTTAGCATCACTGCCAAACACGATTCTGCTTCCTGCCCGAGGCCTCCTGAGGGGAGCAAACCTCGGGAGAAGCTGTCCCGGCAGCACCTAGCACATGGCAAGAATGCATGGGGTTGCTGGGTTTCTCTGAGGATCTCTCTGGCCTCGGTCTGGCCTCATCTTTAGGAAGCTTTCACTGCCTATAAGGAATTCCCAGGCTTCCACTTTTGTCTCTGTCTTGTGGTCATAAAACTGCCTGAACAAAAGTTTGTTTTAAGGGCTGATGCCTCTGTGATATAAAGAAATGTTTGAAGAAGGGAAAGGACTAACAGGACCTGCAAGACTATGTAAGGAATGAACTATATGATGAGTGGGGGTGGGGTGGGGTGTGGGTAGGGGACCTGATTTCCTTTGGCAGAGCCCATGGTGGGGAGACCATTCAAAAGGCAACAACTTGGGTAACAGCCCTTAAATCGACATTGTTTGGGGATGAATGGACCCAATTGGCTTTAAATGTTTTGTTCCCCACATAATTCCTATTTTAGGCAGACTGGTTACTATAGAGACTAGAGCAGCCTTCATTATGGATGGTCCAGAAAGGACACGCTGACTAATGGTTACAGCAGAGGTCTAAGGTCCAAGGTCTAGGCTTTGCCCAACTACAGACCCTAGGAGACTTGGTAACTTTATTCCCTGGGCTGCAATTCTGTTGAACTAAACAGGAGAGAGAGAGAGAGAGAGAGAGAGAGAGAGAGAGAGAGAGAGAGAGAGAGAGAGAGAGAGAGAGAGAGAGAGAGCCGGGGCTCTAGGGAGTGATACACATTCCTATCGGGAGTGGCTGAATGAAAGAAAGGGTAAGGAGAGAGGCAGGTTCTGAAATAAAGTGAACTTAATTTATTATTAATTAATTAATTAAGTGAACTTAATTTAGAAGGCTGTTGAGGATCTGTAAAGCACCTCTGGGTCTGTGGGCAACTGTGTTTGGGGTGTTTTCAAAACTGTGTTTGTGTGTGTGTGTGTGTGTGTGTTAAAGTGTCAAACTTCAGACTCTGAAAGGCAGGATATAAACACCACAACTTACAAAAAAAAATAAATAATTTTCTCCTAATCCCCTAGGAAGAATTTTTTTATTGTTTGTTTGTTTTTTTTTTTGTGTGTGAACATTTTAACAGCTGTGTATTATGAAGATGTTGGATGAAAAGTGAAGTGTTATCCTGCTTCAACAAGAACCAACATTCTGTATTGCTTAATATCATTCTTTTTTGGGGGAAAGGGGGTGAAGAGGTTTATAAGGGGTATCTACCAAACAGTGCTCAGGAGGCTTCAACAATGATCACCATTCTGTGTTGTTTCATATCTTTCTTTATTTTGGGGGTGAGGATGGGGGATTTTATAAGGGGTGTCTACCAAACAGTACTCAGGCAGCTCGGGGCCTGTACTGGCAGTTCTTGGCCTGCCAAGCCTGTGGTTCAATGTGAAGACCAGAGGATTGTGATGCTGACCAGGCCCTGCAGTGCTGAGGGACACCCAGGAAAACTTAGAACTACCTGGGGGTCTCTAGTTCTACACTGGGCAATGTTCGGGGACTATGTGGTGCCTGGTACTGAATCAACGTCAGTCACATGCCAGGCACTCATGTTTACCTCGGTACTTTTCATCCTCTTCCTCACTGCCCCTCACACACACCTTTCCTAAATTATATGTTAGAATAGGAAAATGTATTATTTTACCCATAAAATATAACATGATTTCTTTTCCATCACTATATTATACTATTAGCATACCCAATGGAAAACTTAATATCCTCTAATATTAAGCTAGTGCCTGTTCAATTTTCCCATCTTGCCTCAAAAATATCCTTTTTCATTATTGGTTTTTCCCAAAGATGACTCAGATGTGGATCAAGAGTTACACTTATTTGTCTCTCAAGGATTTTTAAAATCTGTAACATTTCCCCTTTCATCTTTCCTCCACCTCCTTATTTGGAAATACTCGAAATGTTTAAAAAGCTACAAGTGCAGCAAATCCCCTTCACCCCCTTCTTTTATCTACATGTTGTCCACATTAGCTCTGGTCAGCTCTCTCAGGTTATCATCACCATCACCATTTTCCTGAACACTTGAGGGTTAGCCGCAGATATAATGACATTTTCCCCTTAAATACTTCACTGTATTTCCCTTAAGAACACAGGCATCCCTTCCCAAGTGACATGATAAGTATTACAGAAGAAATTTAACATTAATACAGCTATCTATTATTCATCAAGCACTCAAATCTCTCTATTGTCCTAATATTTCCCTTTGTAGACCTACAATAATATGTAACTGAGTGATCACAGTTTGCATTTAGCTGTTGCATAGCCTGGTTTCCTCTCTGTAAGACTCCACAATTTTGTTTTTCAGGTCCAATATTTTGTGACTTGTGTGATCAGCAATTTCATAGAAAATGCTCCATTTTATTTGCCTGATTATCTCTATTTTTAGTTCTTAAAAAGAGTTAGTGAGATAATATTAAGATAGCAGACTTTGTGATTATTTAGAAGAAAGTTTCTGTCTGTTGAAGTTGATCGCTACTTCTTTTATGGCTGTGCAGACCCTAGACACTATTTGATTTCAGATGTTTTTCTGCAGAGCAAAGCTTCTATATTTTTATTTGTTTGTTTGTTTATTTGTTTATTTATTTAAACCACTATTTGATATACGATTACAAAGATGTTCATAATTGGGTCTCAGTCATACAGTGTTCCATCACCCATCCCTCCACCAGTGCCCCATTCCCACCACCAATATCCCCATATTCTCTCCCACCCACCCCCTGCCTGTCTCTATGGCAGGCAGTTTTTCTTTTCCTCTTTCTCTCTCTTTCTTTGTCTCTGTATCTCTCTCCCTCTTTCTGTTGTCGTACATGTTGTGGCTTGCCCTACAGACATTTAGGATTTATCATGTAAGTCTCTTTGCGTATATCAATGCTGAGTTCTAGTTTGGTGTTAGCATTTCCCACTATTAGTAGAATACTGGTATATCTTTATATCCCATTAATGAATACAGTCATTCTATATCTGTTCTTTTCCTTCTTACTAATTTCACTCAGCATGATAGTCTATGTCCATCCATTTGCAGGTAAATTTCATGACTTCATCTTTTCTGACAGCTGCATAGTATTCCATTGTGTAGACATACCACATTTCTTTATCCAGTCTTCTGTTCTTGGGCACTTAGGTTGTTTCCAGATTCTGGCTATTGTGAAAAGAGCTGTGAGGAATATAGAAGTGCAGATAGTGTTTCTGCTGTATGGGGTTTTTTTGTCTCTAGGGTTTATTCCCAGGAGTGGTACTGCTGGGTCAAATGGGAGCTCAATATCTAGTTTTCGGAGGCATGACCAAGTTCAATCTTATATTTTTAATGCTCCTATGACTGTTTCCTTTAAGGGATTTCTGAAATGTCTTAAGGATACTAGTGAAGCAGCTATTCTTGTTCTTGGAATTTGGGCTTGCTCTTGAGAGTCTCTTGTTTTAGTTCAGAGAATAGTGGACACTGTGTGCCATTCCCAGTGTGGGAAAGAGGACTCATGTGCCAGGTTCTACCACCTATCCTTGCAACATAGCCTCCTGGAAGTCTAGACCTTTCCATACTTCCAATTCTAGGAGCATAAAGTCCATCAGTCAATCCTGTGTGGACTCTGGGCCAGCAGTACTATCTTAGTGAGAGAATGTCGCTAATCTCTGGGGTAAACCGGGGGCCAAGGAAACTGGCTGGTGTTGGCCCCACAGAAGGGCTCACTGTGAATTTTGGGGTAAGACTTCACAGAGTGGGTTAGCAGATACTGAATTAGGATCCATGGGAGAGTGTTGGAATGACCTGGGAAGGTATACCGTCTCCAAAGTTCTCTGCACCCAAGCCAGTGATTTCTTTCCTTTCTTTGCTGTAGATGGCTGGGGCCCCTACTGTGTCCCTCAGCACCCAGGATACTGTTAGGGGCTTCACTGGAAGAGTGAGCAGGTGCCTTACCTTCAGATCCCATTACAAGACAGTTCATTTTTTCCTCATAGACTTGAACTTCACCCAGTGGACAGAAGGACAGGTAGGAAGTAACACTACCCAGAAGCATCAGCAGTGAGAAGTTCAAATCACTAGGAAACCTGACTTTCTAGTCCACTCTGTCTCAGTGTCACAGACAGCCTTTGCAGGTACGGCTCTGTTACCAAAAAAGAGACCTTGGCATCAACCAAGGGATCTTCGGGTAAAGAATCTGCTCTGTTTATACCTCTCAGGGTTTGACACAGGAAATGGAAAAGAACAATGAGTACAGGACAACAGTGATCTGCAATTTTCAGCCTGGCACAGAACAGTCATCATTATAATTATCAAAGCTGCCATGAAATGGTTTATCCTCTTCAACTTTCTCACGATATCAAGTAAGCATCACACTTCTGATTTAAGGGTGACGTGCTAAAACTTATAGAGGATGGGGCATCCTGCTACCATTCAGGTGGTCGCTAGGGGGCTAAGACTAGGAGCTGATCTTCTGAACTTGAGAGTAAGAAGAGCCTTGCTTCTTCTGCTTCCTCTGTCACAATGAGTTTTATTTCATTTCTGTATATGATCTTCCTGCCACTGCCAAGCTCACCATGTTAAACAAGACTCAATAGTTAATGGACTGTTTCAGAATGCAGGACACTCACCTGTCTGTCTCTTTGATACAGACTTAAATATGAGGAAATATCTCCCCATATAAAACTGGATAGTGTGTGTGTGTGTGTGTGCGCATGTGTAAGTAAATTTAGAATAGTATATAACACAAAGGAGATCTCAGTAAATGCTATCAACATGTGAATCCATATGTGTTGCATGCTAATGGGTCAAGATGGAGTAGAGAAAGAAAATGCAGTTATCATTATTTTCAGCATCAATAATTTTCCAGATAATTCATTTTTTTCTTTCTTTTTGGACTATGCCCAACAGTGCTCAGCTAATCTAAGCTTAGGGGTTGCTCTTGGTGGTGCTTAGAAGATCATGCAGCATCGGGAATGAAGCTCAGTTCTCTCAAATGCACAGCATGTACACAGCCTGTCACCTTGTTTCACTGACCCCAAATAATTCACTTTTTAAAGTCAGTTTTGCTGGAGATGCTCAGTTTCAGGTGACTTGAAAATTTATCCATGAGGCAGAGGTCAGAATTGAGAAGGACACTGAGATGTGAGAAGGAGGCTCGCAAGTACAGAAGGGGCTGGAAGGCCAGTGTCACCTCTAATTCCCTTTCTTCACCTTGTGACTCCCAGCCTTACAGCATTCAGGTTCTTTTTTGTCTGTGGGATGTGGGAATCCAAAAAGCTGGACCAACTCAGAGACCAAATTCCGTGGATGTTAATAGAAAGAAATTTTTTGGAGCTTGGTGCCTAGGAAGTTTGTTTAGGTAGACTTTATTATGGACAAGGAATCTCCAGGAATGTCTTCATTATCTTAGACCCTTGTCTTCTTCTATTCCTGCACTCAATCTGTGTTGTCAAGGATCAAAAAAAAAATTCTATGTTTGGCTTTGCATAGCATGTTGGAGCAGAGACGTGACCCCAAAGTCACTGCCGGAGTCACCGAGGTTGTCTGAAATTGACAGCAGAAGACAGAGTGAGCTCCTCTTCATCTTCTAGGTCTTTTCCAAATACAGAATCCCAATGGCTCACAAATAAAATGTTAGGGACAGAGACTTCAGATTCAGATGAACTGAGTCCTCTATTTTCTACATAGAAATGAATAGCCATGGCCAATTTTCTCAGTCTCTCTGAGTCTCAATATCATTATTTATAAGGTATGAAAAAATGGATTGGTGATGTGACTCAAGTGTAAAAGCACTGGCCCACATATTTGAGGGAAACGAGCTGACTCCCCCAGATCTCTAAGCATGGATATGGTGGCCCCAAGAACCACCAGGCACATAGACAAAAAATAATGCCTGCTTCCCAGGCTTGTGAAGATAAAATGATAATAGGCAAGCACAAATACCTTGGCATTATTTGCTTTGCTTTTATCTTCACTTTTCTAAAGGCTTACAAATCTACCATCACTAGGATCCAGATATTTACCTAGTTTTGATAATGATACTTATGGGAATTGTGCCAAGGAAAGAGACATTAACATCCAATCCAAACACTCACTGCTGTTGTAGAAAAGAAACAGAGGGCCCAGCTTTGGTGTACACAGGACAAGAAAGACCAAAAGCACTCACAGAGTTCAAGTACTTTCCCCCCATGAGGCAGAATCAAGACTCCAGTGTTAAAAGAAAGAGCCTATTTCCTACACTTGTTTCTTTCAGGAGCTGTAGTCATGCTCCTACCAGGGGATTGAAAAGCCTAATAATCTGGTCAATGAAGGCAGAAGCAGAGCAGTAGACAAGGTGGCCTGAAAGAGATACCCGATTCGAATTCTGGGATTGCCTGATTCGGAATCTCACCAGGAGAGATCCCCAATGAAACAGTGGGTAGGTTTCATATTTGGAGTGTATAGGAATGCAGTATAAGATGAATACTAGAAAATTGAGGAAGGCTAATAAGAGGCTGAACATTTTCATCTGCTTTAGCTGGAATCTTATTCCCTATTCTCAAGTTCTGTTTCCCACAGAAAACCTGTACTAATTTCTTTGTTGTTTGTTTTGGGGCCACATTCAGTAGTTTTCAGGGCTTATTCCTGGTTCTAAGCTCAGGGTTCACTCCTGGAAGACCAGTGGGGCCAAGACTCGTGGGACCATATGGGGTGCTGAGATTGAACCTACATGAGAGTGCTGCATGTAGGCAGGTGACTTACCTGCTATACAATCTCTCTGGCCCCAAAATATGGACTAATTTTATAAGAGAATATGATGACAAATGACCAGAGGAGCAAACGCTGGGATAAGCGATGTGTTCTGGGAACTGGACGCAGATCTAGAACTTCATGGTTTTGAAATCTGGCTGCTTTAAAATAAGATATATGTGTATTATGTATGTATGTGTGTATGTTTGTGTATGTGTGTGTGTGTGTGTGTGTGTGTGTGGTAAGCAGACGAGAAGGCAATTACAAATGACAGGGGTGTAAAAACATTTTGACAAAGTAGAGTTCTTTAACAAGTGTATAAAAATCATAAAGTGTAAAGAAGTTACCTCTGAGCAAGGCCTTCCCTGAATACACAGCAATTGGTATGAAGGTACAGAACTTGGAATCAGAGAGACCACCACAACCCCATACTTTCTAATTATAAACTATATGACTTTGGGCATAATCCTCAATCTCTCTTAAATTCTGATATGTAAAATTCCGTGCTATAAAAATGTAAGTTTTTTTTATATTTTATTATACCACCGTGAGACATATAATTACACTGTCACTGTATCACTGTCTTCCCT
The DNA here is from genome assembly GCA_021461705.1 of Cryptotis parvus. Taxonomy (NCBI): domain Eukaryota; kingdom Metazoa; phylum Chordata; class Mammalia; order Eulipotyphla; family Soricidae; genus Cryptotis; species Cryptotis parvus. Next base: position 21,725 of record JAJIBD010024966.1, on the reverse strand, counting down.
GTTCATCATCGATTTGCTCGAGCGGGCCCCAGTAACATCTCCATATGTCCTGTCTCATGCTAGTAGAGCCCAAGGGCATCTGCTTGATCCAGGAACATAAAGAGCCTCAATCCATTCCAGAATGAGGTCTATAATTGTTACTGGTATTTGGCATATATATGAAATACAACACGGGTAGCTTGCCAGGCTCTGCCGTGAAGGTAGCATACTCTTGTAGGCATCTCTAAGTCCAGCATTTATTGATGAACTGCGCAGCCGCAAGCGGCCACGCAAGCTGGGCGCTGATAGGCTGGTCGGCTGGGTGGAGGTCTGACGAGAGAGAAGTCCAGATGTGGAAAATGGAGGCCCTCATGGAGTGGGGGGGGGGTCGTCTGGCTTGTTGCGAGGCTATGCTGGGGTGGTGGGCCAGGGCTAGAACCCACCATCCCTCCCGGGCGCCTCGTGAGCGGCTGGTCACAGGGAGAGCCAGTAGCAGCTCTGCCCCATGTCTGCGAGTCTCATTTACAATTACAAAGGTGTTCATAATTAGTTCTTGGTAATACAGTATTCCAGCACCCATCCCTCCACCAGTGCCCCATTTCCACCACCAATGTACCCCACCCCCTCCTGCCCACCCACAGGCTGCCTTATAGCAGGTAGCCCTGTTTCCTCTCTTTCTCTCTCTGTCTCTGCATCTCTCTCCCTCTTCTTTTTAAACATTGTGGCTAGCCCTGCAGATATAAAAATGTAAGTTTTATCAGGGAAAAACCCAGCCTTCATACAGCCAAGGAAGGCAAAACTATATTTGCTATTTTATTGCTCTCAGCCAGGAGAGAATACAAATGAACTGCAGACCTCTTTCCCACAAAACTTGGTGGTGTATAATAGCCTCACAGTCCATAAAGTAACAGGGACTGGAGCAAGAGTACAGCAGATAGAGCATTTGCCTTGCAAGTAACTAATTCAGGTTTGATCGCCGACACCACATAAGATCCCAGAGCACTGATTCTATACCCCAAGCTAAAACCCTGCTAGGTATGGACCAAAAATTAAAAACAAACAAACAATAAACCAGATGGCAATTATGAATTGCTCAGTTTGTAAATCAACCTTATGACCTTTCTTGAGCTAAGTCAGCCCACCCACTTATAGCTGAGGGATACTTTAATAAGAATTCATTTATGGGGCCAGAGCGATAGCCCAGCGGGTAGAGTGTTTGCCTTGCATGAGGCCAGCCCATGCCAGCCTGGGTTTGATCCCTGGCATCCCACCCATATGGTCCCCAAGCACCGCCAGGAGTAATTCCTGAGTACAGAGCCAGGAGTAACCCCTGAGCATCGCAGGGTGTGACCCAAAAAGCAAAAAAAAAAAAAACTAATTTAATCTCACAGATCTTTCCATAGCAAAGGACATTAACAGTTTTGTGTAACAGTACATAAAGAGACCAAGAATTCCTTAGAAAAGTTTCTGTGTAATAAGTGGCAGGGCGTGGTAGGGGGCTGGGATCCAAATTTTGCTCCAGAGTTCTGTGGCCTCAATACTTTACCATTTTGTTTCTCGTAGGGATGAAAATCTGGTTTTAGGTTTTATTATATATATAAACATTCCAGAATGGATGTTTGGATATAAGTGGATATAAAAGCTTACATTTTTATAGCACAGACTCAGATACATGAGACAGAGCTGCTACTGGCTCTCCCTGTGCCCAGCTGATCATGAGGCACCCAGGAGGGAAGGTGGGTTCTAACCCTGGCCCGCCATCCCAGCAGAGCCTCGTAAAAGCCAGAGGAACCCTCACACCATGAGGGCTGCCATTTTCAACATTCGGACTCCACAGCTCATCAGAGCTGCAGAAAAGATCAGCAGAAAAGCTGATCTTTCCCTGGCCGCGTATCAATAAATACACAAGATGAGAGGCTACTACAAGAGTATCCCACCTGCGTGGCAGAGCCTGGCAAGCTACCTGTGTCCTATTTGATATGCCAAATGCCAGCAACAATTATAGACCTCATTCCCATGACCTGAAGGAATGGTTTGAGGCTCTTCATGTTTCTGGAGTGAGCAGATGCCCTTGGGCTACACTAGCATGTGACAGGACATAGTGCCCACTCAAGCAAATAGATGAAAAATGGGAAGACAAGTGATATAAGTGATGTAAAATTCAGAAAAAAAATCCTTCCCTGCAGGATTGCTTTGAGGTTTAAAAATGACACTTTCGTTGTTGTGTGTTTGTTTGTTTTAGGGGCCACAGTTGGCGTTGCTTTGGGCTTACTCCTGACTGAAAAAAAGGTATTTTTATTAAAAGCTCTCATTAAAGAACTAGATCTGTACTTATGAACATCTTTCTTTATGTTTCTTTCAAAGCCTCCAATAACACTTCTCCCATTTTTTTTTTTTTTTTTTTTTGCTTTTTGGGTCACCCAGCGTGCCCAGGGGGTTTCTCCTGGCTCTGCACTCAGGAATTACTCCTGGCGGTGCTTGGGGACCATATGGGATGCCGGGGATTGCACCTGGGCCGGCATGGGCGGCCGTGTGGAAGGCAAACGCCCTACCCGCTGGGTTATCGCTCCGGCCCCTCTCCCATTCATTTTTATCAATCACCATCTCCAGGTCTCCTGATCTCAGACTCAACACCCAATCAGTGCTCCAGTTCTACAGTGCAGGGAGCTCAGAGGACAGCAGGAGGTCGTGGTACTTGGCTCAAATTGATGCAGAGGTGAAATTGGGTTTTGACATTTTTTTTATTCCTTTACAAGCTTATTTCTGGGGGGCCTACTTGATGCTGTTTTCACTTCTGGGATTTGGAAAGGGCAGATGAGTCTCTCCACACCTCAGGAGAGTGAGTCATGGTTCCTTTCAGCCTGGTCTAACCCCAATGCCCTTCGCTCAGTGACTGGTTTGAGGGAAGGGTTTGATATCCAGTTTGATATCCAGTTTTGACTATCAGGTATAAGAAATCATGTATAAGAAATCTGTTTGAAGTGTTTAATAAGAATTTCCCTTCCCTTGTAAATGGGATGGATATAGATTGCGAATTTCCTTCTTTATTTTCAAAGCAGAAATGATGCCTGAAACAGCAGGGGCCATGATGGGGGGTCTTGCAATAAGCACAAGAATATAAAACCAATAAAGCAATAATCAGCCATGAAGAACCTGGTGAAAGAGGGCAGGAAGCACTCAGATTCTAGATGGTCTCTGAGAGTCTTCGACTGCTTTTGTATTAGATGAGGAAAAGTCAATGTCTGTGACTAAAACCCTTTTATATGTTGAAAATGGTGTGTACTGCCAGTGGCTCATACTTGGATGTGACTAAATTAACGCAAGTTCCAGTTTATAGAGGTTTCTGTTATTTCAACCAGAAGCATTTGTACCTAGCATTTTGTTGGTTGGAGGCACCTCCTTTATTTAGTTGTCTATCATAGTGCAACCATACTCATAATCTAACTGCTCTCTTTGGATTTAGCAAGGATCTCTAGGGATACTTGCTAATGTGATGCATTGGACTAAGTATGATGCCATCAGAGATGAATTATATTTTAACAAAAGATTCCTGGGGTCAGAAAACTTTCCTAGGATAAGGCATCAAGCATGATGGTAGAATGGCAAGTCCAGGAGATGGACATTCTGCAGAGAACTGGGAGCCTTGATTTCTGTCCTTTCAGTTCCAGTATATCAGTGACTATAAGCTACCCTGTCTCCTTCATGTTCCCTGGAGTCTTGCTACTCTAAATGTGTTCTACTCTAAGTGGTGCAATACTAGCACCACTCAGAGACTTTGCTTAATGGTTCACATCCAACAGTGCAAAGAGGCTACTCAACAGTCTCTCGTGGCAGTGTTCAGGAGACCGTATGTGGTGACAGGGATTAAATCTGGGTCTCCTGCCTGCAAAGCCTGCATTCCAGACTAATTCCCCTTGAAGACTTTTAAGATCACAAAACCCCATTCCATTGTCTAGATCTACTAAATCAGAACCTAGGTTTTAACAAAGATCTCTAAGAAACACACACATTAAAGTGTGGGAAGTCCTTCCTCAGAAGACACAAATTACTGTAGTTAGAGGGATGCTTCTTTTTTTTATTCATCTATCTATCTATCTATCTATCTATCTATCTATCTATCTATCTATCTATCTATCTATCTATCTATCTATCTATCTATCTATCTATCTATCTATCTATCTATCTATCTATCTATCTATCTATCTATCTATCTACCTACCTACCTACCTACCTACCTACCTTTTTTCTATCTATTATCTATCTATCTATCTATCTATCTATCTATCTATCTATCTATCTATCTATCTATCTATCTATCTATCTATCTATCTATCTATCTATCTATCTATCTATCTATCTATCTATCTATCTATCTATCTATCTATCTATCTATCTATCTATCTATCTATGTACTTATTGTGCCACACCTGACTGTGCTCATAGCTTATTCTTGGTTATAAATTCAGGGATCATTCCTGGTGGTACTTAGGGAACCATATGGGGTGCTGAGTCTTGAGCCTGGGTAGGGTCCATGTAAGGCAAGTGCCTTACCAGCTGTACTAGCTCTCTGACCCTAGTAATGCTTATTTTCTAATACCATAAATGTCATTGGCAAGGTACAAATTTATAAGGAAAAACTCTTAAACTCCCCTTTTGTGTGGCTCTAGAGATTTGAGGTAAATGGATATGCTGAGTATGCTGATTCAGAGACAGACATGGGGCAGAGCTGCTACTTGCTCTTCCTGTGCCCAGCCGCTCACAAGGAGCCCAGGAGAGATGGCGGGTTCTAGCCCTGGCCCGCCAGCCTAGCAGAGCCTTGCAACAAGCCAGACGACCCCCCCACTCCATGAGGGCCTCCATTTTCCACATCCGGACTTCTCTCTCGTCAGAACTCCACCTAGCAGACCAGCCTATCACAGTCTGGCTCGGCGCGCTGCGGCTGCGCCGGGTTCATCATTAAATGCTGGACTTAGAGATGCCTACAAGAGTATGCTACCTGCACGGCAGAGCCTGGCAAGCTACCCGTGTTGTATTTGATGTGCCAAATACCAGTAACAATTATAGACCTCATTCCGAATGGATTGTGGCTCTTTATGTTCCTGGAGCAAGCAGATGCCCTTGGGCTCTACTAGCATGAGACAGGACATATGGAGATGTTACTGGGGGCCCGCTCGAGCAAATCGATGAACAACAGGAAGACAGTGACAGTGACAGGATATGCTGAGTAAATATAATACAGTCAGAATCACCTGGACAAGGAGATCAGAATTATCTAGCACAATTCAGTTGATTCATGATTAGATACTATTTTTTGAAAGAGATTTGAGTTATATAACAATTTAGAGACAAGAGATGGAGACACTGGAGCTATACCCTGAGCCTGTACCCACTGAAGTGGGGACATTTCATATTCTAGGCCCTCAATCAGATTATTCCAAATTAAGCTCTACATGTGCTCTCCCAGACTCGGAATCTCATTATTGGCAATGTCTTATGATAAGGCCCAAGAGTTATTCACATCAATAAAAATAAAAATTAGTCTGCATAAGACTCAAGAATATAGAAAAGTTAATTAACATGAAATATTGCTATTATATGGATAGAAAAGCTCTCCTTGGCCTGGCCCAGAAAACTTTCTCCCTGGAGCAAGTTTCATGGGATCCCAAGTTATCATAATGCATCCTAGTGATATTTTTAAATTTATTTAAAAAACTTTTATTATTATACCACCGTGAGATATACAATTACAAAGATGTTTTTGATTGGGTTTCAGTCATACAGTGTTCCAGCACCCATCCCTCTACCACTGCCCAATTCCCACCACCAATGTCTGCATCCTACTGATTTATTAGGAGACTTCCTTAAACAGGGATCAGAATGCTTCAAGTTTACCAGAAACATGATTATTTTTTTAAAGGACAACTTACATAGATGTGCAGATATCATTTCTGTTGTGTTTTTGGGCCTCCAGGAATTCCCAGAAGTCATCATTGCTGGTCATATGGAAGTTCAATTTCTAGCTTTATGCAGAATGCCCAAATTGTTTTCCAAAATGGCTGGACCAGTCATCATTCCCACCAGCAATGAAGGAGAGTGCCTCTCTCCCCCACATCGGCACCAGAACTGATTTTCTTGTTCTTTTTGCTGTGTGCCAGTCTCTGTGCTAGATGGTTAAAATGCATTGGCCCTGAGGGAATGTAGCCACCTTCCAGCCTTGTGTAGACCCCATGACCCTGAGTATTTAGGGTTGAGATCTGCACAAACAGTGGTGTGCTCAGTTTCATGATTCCTTCTCCAGACCCTTCTCTGGCCCCTAATTCAGAGGCCACAACTTTTTAATTGGGGACACTTTGGTTCAGCGCCCACCACCCCTCTGCATTGAGTGGAAATCCCATAATCCTGTGTGCCCAGGAAAAACCACCCTTTATAAATGTATGTATCTCTTACTGTGTTTATACAAAATGACTAGAAATGCTATTACAATGATTGCTTACCAGCTAAGGAAAGGAGAAAACAACACGGGGTATTTTGCCTGGGAAGATCTAAAGGCCCAGGGCCTGATTACATCTCTGTGGGGAGGTCCCCTGTAGATTGCTCCAGGAAGGAGGGGTTTTTCACACCTTTTCATTGTTTTGGGATCAAGATTCATTACCTCTTTCAACTCCTAGCCCTCAACCTTTTGTGAGGGGTTAACTTGCAGACTTGACTTGGAAGAGAGATATATAGGAGGGCATAGGAATTAAATGGCAGCCTCTGACTACTGAGCAGCACGTGATCTTGTTCCTTTGTCCATTGGTCAGAGGTGAACAGTCACCACCCCATTTATACCAGGGAGCCCTGCTGAACCCCAACAGAAACCCAATCATAAATAACTTTGTAATGGCCTATCTCACAGTGATTAAAAAATTAAAAATAAAGGACAACTTACTTGAGAGGCAAAATAGCAATGAGAAGAGTTTTTATCAGTACCTGAAATCATGAAGGGATAAAAAGATGAGAACAACATGCTAACTCCTTCACAGAGCACAGCCCATGTACACAGAAGAACTAGCTAACAATGTGGCGGTGGTTGGGCAGTGGTGTTACCAGCTAAAAAGTTCACACTGGGCCGGAGCGATAGTCCAGCGGGTAGGGCGTTTGCCTTGCACTCAGCCGGCCTGTGTCGTCCCGGGTTCGATCCCCAGCATCCCATATGGTCCCCGAGCACCGCCAGGAGTGATTCCTGAGTGCAGAGTCAGGCGAAACCCTGAGCATTGCCAGGTGTGACCCAAAAAAAAAGCAAAAATAAATAAATAAAAAAAATAAAATAAATAAAAAGTTCACACTAGCAATTTATGCATTAAAGTTTTAAAATTTAAAAATGATATATTGTGCCTGAGACCACCCCTGAGGGGTGTGTGTGTGTGTGTGTGTGTGTGTGAGAGAGAGAGAGAGAGAGAGAGAGAGAGAGAGAGAGAGAGAGCTCAATGGACTGGAGCACATGCTTTGCTTTGAATATAGAGAGTCCAGGTTCAGTTCCCATGCACCATGTGGTCTCCTGAGAACTGTTGGGGTAATCCTCAGACTGAGCTGGGTATGGCCCCAAAACCAAACAAGATATATCACTCCTAAGCTTGATTATTTTCTAGGACTTACGTATTATGCTGGTAATAGTAATAGTTTATTAAAGTGCTAGTAATAGTTTATTAAAGTGATAGCGTATCACTAAAATTACTCCAGGTACATGTGCAGAGGATGAAGTCCTTGAGTAACCAGGTAGAAGTTTCCAATTGCCTCCTCCCATGGAAGGGAAACAGAGACATTGTTCACTCTCTAGAAATTACATGTGGCAGCACATGCAAAGTGAAGTCAATGAAGTCAACATCCCTGTACACAGAGTTGCTAAACCGGGTCTCCTTGGAGTAGGATCACTAGGTATATAACTATTGATAGGCGAAAGACTAGCTCTGGGAACCTGGACTCTGGCTGTGGAGATGGAAAGTGGAGGAGACTTACTAATAACATCTGAGACACAAATAGATGACTGAATTCTAAGGCTTTGGTAACAGCAGCAAGACAGTAAGAAGGAAGGAAGAAGGAACGGAAATCATCGGATTGTAGGGTTTAGGGGACAAGGCAACTGAGATGACTGAGGGTTCCTATTGGAAAAAGGGGGAAAATGGGAACGAGGCACTGAATCTATCAGAAACAGAAGAAATTGGGAAAGATGTGTGTGACCTACCAGGGTCATCACGTCCACATGATGTCCATTATAGCATTTGAATAATGAATCTTGGAAAAATGCGAGGGCAAGCGAGTATCTCAGAGAAGAGTAGGTAGGCTTGAGAGCTCTTGGCATCTGTTTTTTTTTTTCTTCTTGGGTCACACCTGGCGATGCTCAGGGGTTACTCCTGGCTCTGTGCTCAGGAATTACTCCTGGCGGTGCTCGGGGACCATATGGGATGCCGGGATTGAACCCGGGCCGGCATAGGCCGGGCCACGCAAGGCAAACGCCCTACCCGCTGGGCTATCGCTCCGGCCCCAGCTCTTGGCATCTGGGTTCTGTGAGAATCAACGCCATGGTCAAGGAAGAGAATGTAGAGGGAGAAGAGAGGCTAATTTGAGAAAGGAGTTTGGGGATGTTGATAGTGTGAAATGCAAGGAAGGTGCATGAGAGAAAGTTAGAGAGGTTTATTACGTTGGAAACCATGGCAGCAAAAGGAATTGCGAATAGTACCATCCTAGGGAAGTCAAGCAGGATGTAGGGGCGTGGGGAGATGGGCGAGTCTGATGGCAATAAAGCTCCTCACCTCAAGCAGAGCCCCAGTTCCTTTTGAGGGATAAGGGAACAGTAAGAATGGGGGCTGGAGCGATAGCCCAGAGGTAGGGGCGTTGCCTTTCATGCAGCCGACCCATGCTGGCACGGGTTCAATCCCGGGCATCCCATATGGCCCCTGAGCACTGCCAGGAGTAATTCCTGAGTGCAGAGCCAGGAGAACCCCCTGAGCGTCACCAGGTGTGACCCAAAAAGCAAAAAAAAAAAGAACAGGGAGCATAAGGGACGTATTCTCCCAATGAGCCTCAGCAAGGACGCTTGTGCAAAGGGTGCACAGCTGGAGAGGCATGGACGTGACATAGGGGTAGAAACAACCGAAAGTGTGGACACCCAAGGATTTAAAGCTAACTTAGAGAAGCAAGTTGATGAGCTTTTTATTTCTCCTGAAGCAGGGGAAACCCGCTTTGATAAGGCCTGCAAACACTTCTCAGCGATCCAAGGGAGCTAAGCCTCCTCCTCCCCCCCCGGCCCCATTCCCATTTGTCCCTGTCAGAGTTTGGCAGGTTCTCTGGTACTCAGTTCCAGCTCAGGATCTGTAATGCTTCAGATTAGAGAGTCATTTTAACTCTGTTTAGTTTAGAGAAGATGAATGGATCCCCCTCATTTCTCAGGAATAGATGTTTGTCTTTCTAGAGTGAGTCAGTAAAAGTGTCAGCTCAACTGTTCTGGCTACAAGATAGCAGCTATAAAATCATATGATTTTGACAAAGAAACAGCTTCTGCTTCTCGTACCCTTTTGAGTACACAGTCACATGAGGTAGAGACAGAGAGGGGATGGGATTGGTAAAAGTTCCAGGATAGCACCAGCAAGATAGTTCAAGGATTAAGGCACTTGCCCTGCACACTGCTAATCCGAGTTGGAACCCCTGACCACTTTCGGGAGTGATTCCTGAGCACAGAGCCAGAAGTAAGCACTGAGTACCACCAAGTATGCTCCAGTATCACCTCTACACACACACACACACACACACACACACACACACACACACTCACACACACACAAACCAAACATTTCATGATAGAGACATAAACTGTCTACACTGATCTGCAGATTTCCCAAGCAATTCACTTCCAACTCGCCGCCTTCACTCACATGTCTCTCATTTAATTGGTACCAGTTTAGTTAACTCAATTCAACTAGCTCTGAGGAGCTCCTCCCATGAATAAAATGCAAAATAAAGATAAAGAAGGAAGATTTTGGTCAGGAAATGTACAGTTTACCTGTGGTGAAATCAACAAAAACACACCAAGAACGAAAGACTGATTTTAATAAGAACAAAGGAAGGAAAAAGAGAAGGGAAAAAGTCAAAACACGCTCCATCCTCAGACAAGGCTTTCTGGAGGTGTTGTTGGAGCTGATCTTGAAGGACCATGGGTGTGTGTGTGTGTGTGTGTGTGTGTGTGTGTGTTTGCACTTGCACACACAAACCCTTTGAGGTGAGAGCACAAGAGTATGTTGTAAAGAAGTTATCTAAAGGAAAATTCCTGGAAAAGTGCTTTGGGGCACTTTCTTTTTAATTTTGGGGTCAAATTCAGAGGTACTTGGGGCTCATGCCCAGAAGTTCTGAGGGAACCATGCAGTGCCCAGATGAAGCCAGGGCAACTCTCTGAGCAAGTTGACTGGTCCCAGGTTGAGTACCTTGATCACTTGATCACTTGAAATCCCGTTATTTGTCGATTTGCTCGAGTGGGCACCAGTAATATTTCCATTTGACCCTATCACATGCCAGTATAGCCCAATGTCATCTGCTTGCTTCAGGACTACAAAGAGCCTCAAGTCGTTCATTCAGGGTCTTGGACGAAAAAGTCTGACCATCTTGTAGGTGGGCGGCCACGTGATCTTTTGACATCCCGTGGGATCCAGTCAGTAACGGCTCTAGTCCAGCGATTGTCTCCAAATTGCATTACATGTCCAGCCCATCTGATTTTCAATGCCTTGGCAAATGAGACAGAGTCCCTAACTCTAGATCGTCGACAGAGGTCGGAATTCCGATTCCTTCTCTCACTTGAGCGAGGAGTGATATTCCAAGCATTGCTCTTTCAATAGATGAGTACCTTATAAAGCAAATCCATGGAGGCCAAGAAGAGGCAGTACATGGGTAATGTGGGAAAATCAAAGTCGGGGCAGTTTTCAGGTCTAGCCAGTTATTGCCTTTGTTGTGCATTAGTCTACCTGGGCCATCTGTAAACAATTAATCAGCCCACATTTTGCCATGGATTTTTACAAGGGAGGTTTCTGGGACTTAGAGCAGTTAACACTGCACTAGGATCCTGCTGTTCATTAATTAGTCATGGAACCTGCTGGAAAAACCTGTTTTCTGGGAAAAACAAGTTCTTTTTTAAAAGGTGTTGGGGTTTAAGACTTGTGAAGAGAGTTATAAAGAGAAGAACAGAGAAGTAGATGGAACACAAATTATGAGCATATTAGATGAAAGGCTAAGGAAAGTGGAATATTTCTCCTGGTCTATGGTCATTAAAGGTTTTGCAATGAAAATTGACATTCTTTTTTTTTTTTTTTTTTGCTTTTTGGGTCACACCCAGTGATGCTCAAGGGTTACTCTGGCTCTGCACTTAGTAATTACTCCTGGAGGTGCTCAGGGGACCATATGGGATGCTGGGGTAGAGCCCAGGTTGGTCGTGTGCAAGGCAAACACCCTACCCGCTGTCTATCGCTCCAGCCCCAGAAAAGACATTCTAAAAGTAATAAAAGATGTGATCTATGAACAAAACCTATGGTTCTCTCAACCAGTGAGAAGAAGCGCACTCACTTATCTCCTAGTCCAAGAAAATATAAGTCAATCCTCCCACCCACCTCAACTAGTATCTTGCTGACAGAAGCATCCCCAGGCTCAGCTGAGGACAGACAAGGGGCTATAGATGGATTATTGCCATGTGTCCTATAGGCCAGTAAAAACAAATCACTAATCTGGTCTCTGCACGCTGAGTTTTTCATCAACTTCCTGGGCAGATGGAAAGTGGGAGAATTGCACTAATATTTTTCCTGCAGGTCTGGAGTGGGAAGGCTGAAGTTGGAGTCATAGGCCCTACTAACAATACTTCACTTCTTCACTTTCTTCTTCTTTTTTTTTTTTTTGCATTTGCCTTGCACGCGGCCGGCCAGTGCCGGCCTTGGCTCAATCCTCGGCATCCCACATGGTCCCCGAGCACCGCCAGGAGTAATCCCCGAGTGCTGCCAGGAGAAACCCCTGAGCATTGCCGGGTGCGACCCAAAAAGCAAAAAAAAAAAAAAAAAAAAGAGAGAGCGATAAAATGAGAAAATGGTTGGTTAGGGATTGGCCTGAGTGGGGTGATCCCGATACCTATCAATACTCTCTGAGAGGGGAAGGGTTCCTCTGATAATCTAATATGGACACAATATGACCCTGGTATTGACCACAACGTGTATTTCGAATCCTGTGACTTCTATTGTGACTCAGGGCCCTTTACAGGGATGCTATTTACAGGAGCACGAGTAGCCCCTGTGCCCCACTGGAGGAACCAAAAGCATCCCCAGTGACTTAATAAGGGGTGGGGCACAGTGATTCCTGTGTGTCGGGAGGCTGGTGGTTTGTTGGACAAGGGGCAGGGTTAGGGAATGTTCCCACACTATTGTTGCCCTAGCAAAGGGACAACACAGTCTGTTTACACCCTAGACCAGGACGTGGTGGTACCAAGCCACACAATTAGGGGTGCCCAGGCCTGTGGAAGTGGAAATATATTAAGGCTAAGTTCACTCACACACTGGGAACAAGTTGTGGACGTTGGTATCCTTGGGCTGCCCTCTGGAGGGTCTGAGGACCAGCTGACATCACTAGGAAGTGGGAAGGGCAATTGACACTAGTGACCCTGCTATTGACCTCCTTCCCTCTCCTTTCTGCATTTCCCCTTTTCCTCCTTCTCTTGTTCCACTCTGCCTTTTTGTCTTGCTTTTTCATAGGTAGGCAGCAGATAATACTTCACTTTCATTTGTGTTATTATCACACCCAGCAGTGCTCAGGGTCTAACTCACTCCCGGTTCACTGCTAAATTTACTCCCTGCAGTGCTCAGGGGGCCCATGTGGTGCCAGGGATTAAACCTGGGTCTTACATTCAAAGCATTCATAGACCTTTGAGCCATCTCCCTGGTCTGCTACCCTTCACTTTATACAAGGTGAAGGGAAGGGATGGGAAATGTCCTTAAAATTATTTGATCTGTGCAGGCCTTAGCCACACTATTATTTAGCCAGGCCCTGGAAAGGTATTTACTGTGGCTTGAAAAGCTACTCAATGTGGATGCTATCAGCTTCTGCACACCTTCAGAGTGGGGGAAAATCCCCCAACCCTTTATTATATATTTTCTTCTTCTTTGTGTTTTCTGGAACTATTATTTTAACTATTATTTTTAACTAAAAGATTAAACAAAGCCACCTTCAATGGAAGCCATGCTTGTAGGAGAAACCTCACATTTTTAACTAAAATACTGGCAAAGTTATTGAAAGTCATAAAGATAGTTTTGAACAAAGATTTAGCTAAAATAATTTAGAATGAGGAAAACTTTTTATCTTAGTTTATATATTTTCGTGGGTTCTCAGGATTACTTTTATTTCCAGCAATCTAAGGAACACTGGTCTTAATCAACAGATGTCACTGTTCTGTTGTAGGAGGAGTTATGGGCAAGTGGGTTAGTTTACTTAATAGGACATGAGGCTCAAAGGAGAATACAGGAGGGAAGGGGAAAGGAGAGTCACTGGGATCTTGTGAGACTTTGAGTTATGTCACTCCTGAGTCTCAAACCTTTCTTCCTTTACCTCTTTATTACAGAAATGCTTAAAGAAGCATTTCTGGAATAAAGAGGAAAAGACCTGAATAATTACACTTGGGTTAAGGGAAGCTGATGCAGAAACAGGCCCCGCGGACCCAGGAGTCAGAGGCAGGAGAAAAACATGAGCATTTAAGGCACATGAGAATCTGCAGACATCAAGGGTAAGATCTGGAATTTTCAGAGATGTGGAACTTGAGGATTTACCCAGATATTTGAGACAGCAGTAACATTTCGTATCTAAATCACAGGCAGTTCAAGGAAGGGCTGAGACATTGCTGGATTCTAGAATATTTTGCAGGTATTTGTAGAAAGGAGAACCACTTCGTGTCAGGGATAAGTTAGGTAGAAACTTTCCCCAAGGTTGTCTACAAATTTGTTTTCTGCTGTATGAAAATCCACAAAATGTTGAAATGACTGATCTTTTTACTTCTCAGTCGGCTCAGGGCCATAAGAGAAATCCACAGGCTAGAGTTAAGACTGATGAGTCTGGGATGGGGTATGAGGAAAACATGGGGGTGGGGGAAGTGATTCCTAGGCCGCATTCAGCTAGTTGCTCCTGACTGCCACTTTCATAAGCTGGGCAGAACCAATGACTCCAGGTCATTGTCTAATAAACAGGATGGCTGTATAACTCCAGACTTCATAAAAATGATGAACAATGGCTAAGTTCATACATATATATCAGAATGAGGACTGACTGTTGGACTTAAATATTATCCAATTGTGATTAATATACACCCCCATTCTCACGTTAATGTCCAGTTTGTGCTTAGTAGGATCTTGCTAAAGAGCTGGCAGAGAATTCCTTTGGACACCTCACTGTTTTGTTTCTTGCTGGTTTGCTCTGTTTTGATGACTTCTTGAATTCAAACCTTATTACCCATGGCTTGGAAAACATTCCTCATCTTTTGTGCTAATTGTCATGTGAGAAGAGAAAAATGGAACCTCCTAAGCTAGGTGGCTGGGAGTTCCCCAGACCTGCGCCTGAGTGCTGTCCCCTAGAGGTTTTCTGTGACACTGTCCTGCTAAAGAAGCTCATTCATACAAGGCCAATGGGTGCTTCTGAGGTGCCTCGTGTGCCCAGCAGCTCAGACAGAAGAATAAAAGAAAACTAATTACTGCAGCCAAATATTGCATTACCTTTTCATTCCCCCAATACTTCTAGAGTTCTCTCAATTACCCCTCAGGATCTCAATCATTTTATCTGACCTCTTACCCCAAGGCAGCCTACAGGTCCCAGATGCAATTAGTCTGTGGCTGACTCTCGTTAAAAATAATAAAAAATCAGAAGGGTTTTGTGTTCTTTGAAGGAGAACTTGATATGCATGAAATCTCAAAAGAAATTCAGGCGTGAAGCATGGTGTCTCCCTGACTGCTGGACCGAGCTGGCGGGGCCAGAGAAGAAGGAAACGCTCCACCCAACTCCCACACTTCCCTTTGGGAGATCTGAATTCCTATGACCTGTAAAATTGCTGTTCTTTCCTAGGAAATGGCACAGAAAAGAACAGTCACTGCTTAAACCAACGACTCGGAATGTTCAAGCATTTCAAGGGTTCAGAAAACAGCCTAGAAATCTCAAGATGGGGACTCAGAGGGAAGTCTCACCAAGGTTCTAGTTATTGAATAAGAGATATTGAAGAAACATAATGGAAGTGCAAAATTCTCTGGACAAAACATGTAACAGTAAACCAAGCCATTTTATGCACATAAATGTACCATAAATTTGCAAGTATTTACAAGTGAGCCCTTTCTGGTCTTGGAGGCTTATATTTGAAATTTTCATGACTTGGCATCCCAAACAAGCCAGTTCTGCCTTCTGGCAAATAAATAGTTTTCTGGTAAATCTCAATATTTGCCTTTCGGCAAATAAACTGTTTTCTGGTAAATCTCAAGTTTCCCATCGTTAGGAGTGGGTAACTTGTTTGGAACTTGTTTGTTCCGTTCCCCACAACTTCTTACCAAGAGAGGTATTATAAAAACAAGGGCTTTTGACAATATTCTGACAGTACCTAAATATTTATTTACATTAAAGTGCAAAAATAGTCTTCATATTGCGCTGTTGCTGTTAAGTCTCACTCTACCCCCTAAACCGTCTTTTCCCTTTGGGCTCCTCTGCATCTCCCTGAAAGGCTTAACTGACGTTGAGGCACACATACATATTCTGACAGCAAGTGTGACCAATTTTGCAGTGGGTCAGGCACAGAGAACCCAGTGAAGCAAAGGAAAATCAGACCAATTCAGAGTCTGGATCACACACCCAAACCATTTGTATTCCACAGGCACTTAGCCTGGTGCTCCTAGTAGGCTTGGGCACTTCATTCATTACTATACAACACTGTTAACCAACCACCCATTTTGAATACTTTCACATCTGACTGATTAAAATCTTTTACATTTTTCTTATGTTAATCAGGAAGATTTATTTCATTTAAAATGCTAAGTGACCATCCAAGAAGTTGATTGATTCTGGCTGTTGATTAATCAACCACTCTGGAGGCTAATTGCCCCAAATAGGGACTTTATGTGCCAACTTACTGCTCTCAGAGGACTAACTGATGTCAACTAATATAAATGGCTACGACACAATGTTTATATTGAAAAATTTAAAACTAAAATGCCACACAGAAACTCTTTAGTTTTATTCTTATTTTGTTTGCTTTTGGGGCCACACCCTGTGATGTTTAGGGTTACTCCTGGCTCTGCACTCAGGAATCACTCCTGGTGATGTGTGGGAGATCATATGGGTTGTCAGGGTTGGCCATGTGCAAGGCAAAACACCTTCCCCACTGTGCTGCCGCTCTAGGCCCAGAAACTCTTAATACATGGAATTAGTGCAAAGAGAAGAGTGAATAAGAGTAGGGAGAAGGGAAAGTCTTTTTTTTTGTTGTTGTTGTTATTTTGAGTCACACCCAGCGATGCTCAGGTGTTACTCCTGGTTCTGAGCACAGGAATTACTCCTGACCCTACATGGGGACTATATGGGGATGCCAGGGATCAAACCCGGTTCGGCTGCATGCAAGGCAAATGCCCTACTTGCTGGACTATTGCTCTGGCCCCAAAGAGAAAGTCTCTTTAACCTACTTTCTGCTCTGTCTTCAAGAGCCTGAATGGGTTTAAGACCCATATAAAGCAGACACTGGTGAGATTGACTTATTTTTACATGAAACAACTCTTGATTAAGCTATTTACTTTTTTTATTTTATTTTATTTTCTCATTACACCTTATATAAACACTGTGGTTGCAAGCTAGTTCATGGCAATTTGTTCCAGACATTCAGTTTATTTTATATTGCGTATTATAATTTGCTACAAGAATGTTCAAAAAATGTTTCCTCAGAAGAAAGTTGGTGAAGATTGTGTATCTCATCATGGAGTTAGTAAGCCCTTGTATAAAGATTATAAGATGTCAAGGCTAAAGTCACCAGGCTTCCATGGAGATGGAGCTAGGGTCCCTTTCCCCCACCTCTCTGTCCCGTCCAGGAGGCCCAGTGGACCCACCCACAAACTGCTCCCGGGCTGTCGACTGTGAACCAGAGACACGATACACGGGGAAGAGCTCCTACCAGCTCCCCCTGTACTCGACTGATCATGAGACGTCCAGGGAGGGAGGGCAGTACATCAGTAAATGCAAAAACTAAGAGTGCCTGCACGGCAGAATCTGGCAAGCTACTCAGGTCATTTTTGATGTGCCAGAAACAGTAACAATAATATACCTCATTCCCATGACCTGAACGAATGGTTTGAGGCTCTTCATGTTCCTGGAGCAAGCAGAGGCCCTTGGGCTGCTATACTACATGCAACAGGGACAAATTGAGACTTTACTCCTACTCATTCAAGCAAATCGATGAACAATGGGAAAACAAGTGATACAAGATGTTAAAGGTTAAGCCTTTTGTGTCGATATTTTATTAACCAAGATTGGATGCCTCTATATTACATCCTATCCATTCTGGTATGTTTCTCCTGGTTTACTCCTGGTTTATATATGTTGTTGTAGCTGCGTGCTCCAGGAAGTTAGATTTTTTTTTTTTTTTTGCTTTTGGGTCACACCTGGCAATGCTCAGGGTTTAATCCTGGCTTTGCACTCAGGAATTACTCCTCGCGGTGCTCAGGGGACCATATGGGATGCCGTGGATTGAACCTGGGCTGGCATGAGCCGGCCGCATGCAAGGCAAACGCCCTACCCGCTAGACTATCACTCCAGCCCCAGTTAGAAACTTTTAATTTGGTGATACAACTGGAATTGAACTTTTAACTGGGTGTTTTTTTGGATTGTGTGCAAGACTGTCAAGGCTTCTGGAAGTATAAGGAGATGGAAGTACAGGGAGATGAATCATCATGAAATGCATAGTTACAAACATTTTACATAGTGGTTGTGTCAATTATATTTCCCACCAAGAGCTTTCAATAATTTATTTTCTCTGTTTCCTTGTCAACACTTACTACTTCTTATGTTTTTGGCAGTAAGCAGTCTTTCCCACGATAAGTGAAATCTTGTTGTTTGGTTGTATTTCACAAATGAGAAGCAAAGATGATCTTCTGTACCTGTTAGCTATCAGTATAACCTCTCTGGTAAGACACCTATTTAGAATTTCTGATGAGTTCTGGAGCAAGAGTACAACAGATAGGGATGTTGATTTGCATGTGGCCAACCTGGGTTAGATCCCTGGCACCCCATAGTCTCCCCAGCCATGATAGGAGTGATCCCTGAGCACAGAGTCAGGAGTAAGCCCTGAACACTGCTGAGTATCAAAAAATATTGTTGCTGTTTAGAGCAACAACAATCACTTGATCACTTTGACTTGATCACTTGACATCCCGTTATTCATCGATTTGCTCAAGCGGGTGGCCAGTAACATTTCCATTTGACCCTATCACGTGCCAGTGTAGCCCAATGGCATCTGGTTGCTTCACGAATACGAAGAGCCTCAAACCATTAATTCAGGGTCTTGACGAAGAAGTCTGGCCATCTCGTAGGTGGGCAGCCATGTGATCTTTTGACATCCTGTGGGATCCAGTCAGTAATGGCTCTAGTCCAGCGGTTGTCTCCAAATCGCATTACATGTCCAGCCCATCTGATTTTCGATGCCTTGGCAAACGAGACAGTGTCCCTGACTCTGAAACAGTGACGGAGGTCAGAGCTCCGATTCCTTTCTTTCACTTGAGTGAGGCATGATATTTCAAGCATAGCTCTTTTGATTCCTCTTTGGGAGACCCAAATAGCATTCTCATCCTGCTTTGGTAGGGCC
The DNA here is from genome assembly GCA_021461705.1 of Cryptotis parvus. NCBI lineage: Eukaryota > Metazoa > Chordata > Mammalia > Eulipotyphla > Soricidae > Cryptotis > Cryptotis parvus. The sequence continues at coordinate 2,881 of JAJIBD010024966.1, read as the reverse complement.
CAGGTCTCTGAGGTGTATGTTAGTGCAGGGAGAATGGTGGAGTAAAAGAGATGTGCCCGGAGCTGGAGGTTCTTTGTCTTTTTAGCTATTTCTTCGATGCTTTTGAAGGCATTCCATGCCGCTCTCTTCCTCCTGCGCAGCTCAGGTTTTAGGTCATTCATCATGTTGATTTCTCGACCTAGGTACACATAACTGCTGCATTCAGAGATGTTTATTCCATTGAGAGTGAATGGGGCCTCTGGAACTAGTTCATTTCTCATGAACATAGTTTTGTTGAGGTTCAGCTGTAGACCTATCTTTCCACATTCTCGGTCAAAGTCAGCCAGCATTTGTGCCGCTTGGCTGATGTTTGGTGTTATTAGAATGATGTCATCAGCAAAGCAGAGGTGGTGTAGTTGCTGACCGTCTATCTTCACTCCCATTCCTTCCCATTCTAATTGTCGCATGATATTCTCGAGGGTGGCACTGAAGAGTTTTTGGTGAGATGGTATCACCCTGCTGAACCCCTCTTTTGACATAGATGATCACTTCTTTGTAGAATGGTGAGATCCTGGTGGTGAATCTGCAATACAGCTCACAAATGATCTTGATGTATTGGGTTTGAACAAGAATAACAACAAAAAATTCTCTGCCCATTTTTTAAATCAGGTACTGTTTTTTGTTGTTGTCTGAATGGTATTAAATTGGTTATCAATATCTTGATTGAGATATGTCTTATAAATACCTTCTCCAAAGAGCAGACTGCCTTTGTTATAACAGTCTCCCCTTGCAGAAGGAGTTTAGCTTGCTATCATCCCATTTGTTCATATTCTCTTCAGTTTCTCTTGCTGGTGCAGACAAATTCAAATGCATTATAACAGTTGATGTCAAAGAAATTACCACCTATGTGGTACCTATGTAAAATATATTTTACATATATTTTTGTATTTTAAAACAAAAAATTCAAACACCAAATTTTTATCTATTGAATTAGTTTTAGTACATGATGTATGATAGTAGTAGAGTTTACTTTTTCTTCTTGCACGTGGTTGTCTAGTTTTCCCAGCAATATTTTTTTTATTTTGTTTAGTTTTTTGGGCCACACTCAGTGGTGCTCAAGAATTACTCCTGGCTCTGCGCTCAAGGATCACTTCTGGCAGGCCCAGGGGAACCATATGCAGTGCCAGGGAGTGAACCCAGTCAGCTGCAAGCACGGCAAGAGCCCTATCTACTATACTATTGCTCTGACCCCTCCCAGCACTACTTATTTATCTATTTTGAACTTAAAAATGGGTTTATCTTTTTATTGAATACTCATGAAATGCACAGTTACAAAGTTGTTCAGGATTGGATTTTAGTCACACAGTGTTCCGGCACCTGACCCTTCATCAGTGTGCAATTCCCGCACCAAATGCCAATGTCCCAAATTCTCCTCCTGCCACCTCCTCCTCCCAAGCCCACCTCTATGGCAGGTACTTTTCTTCTCTCTCTCTCTCTCTCTCTCTCTCTCTCTCTCTCTCTTTTTGGGCATTATGGCTTACAATACAGGTCCGAGAGGTTATCATGTATATCCCCTTACTATTCAACACTCAGTTCTTGTATTATTGTCATAGTGCGCCCTTCTCTATTCTAACTACCCCTCCTCTCCCCACCCCCGCCACACACATACACACACACACACACACACACATAGTGACAAGCTTCCAACAGTGGACCTGTTCTCTTAGTCCTTGTTTCTACTTGGGTAGTAGTCCCATGCTATGTTTTTCTATATTCCACAAATGAGTGCAATAATTCTACATCTGTCTCTTTCCCTATGACTCAATTCATTCAGCATGATATTCCATATACATCCATTTATAATCAAATTTTATGACTACAATTGTCCTGGTGCCAGCACCACTTATTAAAAAGCTTCCTTTCTTTATTGGTCTAGATCCTCTGTCATAAATCAGCTGTCTATATATGTGTGGTCTTATTTCTGGGTGCTTGATTCTATTCCTTGTGAACTTTCCTCTTTGCATAGGCATACCAGATCTATAGTTACACAGAGAACTCCCTTCCTTCCTTCCTTCCTTCCTTCCTTCCTTCCTTCCTTCCTTCCTTCCTTCCTTCCTTCCTTCCTTTCCTTCCTTCCTTCCTCTCCTTCCTTCCTTCCTTCCTTCCTTCCTTCCTTCCTTCCTTCCTTCCTTCCTTCCTTTCCTTACTCCACTTTTTAATTTTTATGTAATTTTCAAGTACACCAGATGCAATTTTGCAGAAATAATCACCAGACTCTTCGTCCTAATATGCATTATCCCTTCTTTTCCCTCTAGGTTCTGCCTTGCTTCTTTTTTTAAAAGTATTTTTATTATACCACCATGAGATATACAATTACAAAGATACACAATTAAAAAAGTTCATATTTGGGTTTTGGTCATACAGTGTTCCAGCACCTATCCCTCCACCAGTGCCCATCTCCCCACCACCAACGTCCCCGATTCCCTCCCCCCCCCCAGCCCGCCTCCATGGCAGGTTCTTTATTTCTTTCTCTTTCTCTCTATCTCTTTCTCTTTTCCTTCCCTTTCAGACTATGGATTACAGAACATACATTAAAAGGGTTGTCATGCGTATCTTTTTTGCCTGTATTTAATGCTCAGTTCTAGGTTGGTATTAGTACTTTCGACAATTGTTAGCACACTGTTCCATTTTCTGTCTTACCTAGCCTCCTGACTCCCACACGTTTGTGATAATTTCCACCTTTGACAAGACCTCCTGATACATGTTTCACTTGACCTTGGATATTGGTATCATAATATGGACCTACATATTTATGTCATGCAAATAAATGCAGTCATTCTATATCTTTCTCTCTCCTGGCTAATTTCACTCAACATAATCTTCTCCATGTCCATCCATTTAT